>CAJPVJ010000494.1:2823-24207 GCA_905397405.1 Oppiella nova
AAAATTATAGTATTATTTTGTACTCCAAATTATATTCGACTAACACTTACGACAAACAACAGCATTGAGTGAATCGTAAATGAATATAAACTGAAGTGAAATTGCTTTTCTCAATGAATATTAAAATCGCTTTTCAAAGACATTCATTACGACAACACATGAACTTAACGTCTAAACTATTATTTTAAATCTAATAAATGCTTTACTGAACACAAATTCATTTCATTTATAATTTCCATTCGTTATCTTATTTAGCGATTCAATTCAATTCTTATGTCAAGACTTCTTAAGATCTATTGAGAGCGTGTTCTTCACTACTAATACAACTAATAGGAGAGAGAGAGAGAGAGAGAGAGAGAGAGAGACAGAGACGAAGTCGTGATTTTGTAATTTACACGAAAAATACTTTTCTCCAAAATTTCTTTAGACATTATTTTACATCAAAACGAATTTCCCTTAAAGTAATAATTTCTGTTCTCAGCCCTTATCTCATACTCTCTCTCTACTATCCACTACTGACTAATAATTGATTTGATTATAATTTATTCAGAAAAGTACAGATAATTGAATATAATTTCAATCAATTTAGTTAATGATCTTCAGATTTTTGGCAAACAATAAATAATGCAATAATTAATATTGGATATTTCTAAATCCATTATAACTTTAATTTCTCACCAAAAACAAACTTCTCTATAGGACTTATTTATATTAGCTATTATATTTCAGTCACATTAAAACATATTCATTCATTTTAAATCCACATTTTCTTATTAGACTTTTCAGTTAAAGATTAACTAATATTATGCAATAAAAACAGATTATATTATATTCTATAATAAGTATTCTGTAAACAGAAGTGAACTATAATTAAGTCGAAAAGTGTGAAAATTTGTGACACAACTTATGGTTAATTAATGTGCGCTTAAATGTATTTATATCGTGACAATCCTTTAACTCATTTGAAAATTAGAAAAACAGAAGAATAATAACAAAGACTTAATTTATTCACTTGTGTTAAGTGATAGAGATTGTAAACGCAATTCTTATACTCGGTGTACATTTCAATGAAAATGAGTGCATTTAAAAGTGGTGTGAATCCAATGAAATGGATTTATAATTGCAAATCTCATGTAAATTGATTGCGAAAGAGAGACAGAAAATAAATAAAGAGTCGATTCCTATTTGAATGAATATATTGTGGAAATTGAACTCAAAATATAATTAATTCTAATTAATTCAAGCAGTGGTCGACACACACAATGTTTGTGTAAAACCAAAAGCTATTATTGAAATTAGTTTATAATGACTGTTAAGACCCGATGAGATAACCGTTTGATGTTATGACTGCCGTATAAACTGGTCATGCCATTCATACCATTCATATATCATTCCTAACATTGAATTCTTAAAATTAAAAACGAATCAAATGTTTGTAAAACTAAAATAAGACAGAGTTTTGTTTTATTGATTAAAGTTTTGTGAACTGAAAATATAATAACAAATCGACAAGAATATGCTTTAGGGCTATAATTCGTCAAATCATAAGTAATCATATATTCACCATTCAATACATTATAAGTCATTATATGATATGATATAAACAAATTGATTTCGTATTATTATTCCACTCTTTTTTCAATCACTTGTTTATCAGCAGTTTTTTGTATTAATAACCATAAAATATAGTGTTTTCTTACTTTTTAAGACTTAATAGTTTTCAGATATTATATAAATTTAAATTTGTTTCCAAACATTTTCATGTTTAATATGTTTTTAAATTGAAAATTCTTGAGTTCAATCAAAAATTCATTAGGTTTCTCGTAAATCAATAGATCAATATTTATTAACACAACTTTTAAACATTTATTTCATATGTATTTTAAGTTATTTATGAGTTTGTCGTTTGTTGACATTAATATCGGTATAAAATTTTTATTTCAACGTTTATGTGATTTAATAAATAATTTATTTTCTAATTAAATACAGATTTGCAAAGAAATGTTTGGCAAAACAATTGTTGAGCAGATGTTTTGTTTCTGATTTAACGTTTTGATAAACAAATATAACCATTGAATCGTTGAAATGCAATAAATATCAAAACAATTAATTGCTATTATTTGAACAAAACCTCATAATTATGTGAATAATACGTTTAAATTGACGGAAAAGTAACAAAATAACATTCAATTGGATATAATTTAGTTCACTCTTTACAAGTGAATTAAATGATAAGAATCTATAAACTGATGTAAAAAAGAGTCCGAGAAATACATTTTAAATTGTTTTAATATATTGTATTAGAGATAAACGGATAATTGAGTATTCAATGCTCACGTTAGGTATAAGTTATGTAAGCATTTAATACGAAAATTTAATGCATTTCTCAATTAGATAAAGACTTGTTATATGAGCTCTCATTTTACTGGCAAATGATTTATACATATATTTAGCAAACTTTTAGAAAAATGGCTTCAATTTAGTGCTGACTAACCAAACGAATATAAATTGCTTTTTAACGATTAAATATATTTTAATTTTGAAAAATCTTTAAACAAATTGACTCATTTTATAAATTTAGTAATTATTTAGAATTAACATTAATTTCGATTGGACCCTTTTATGTTTTCAATTTTAATTAACACAACTAATTATCTATTTGTTTGAAAACTTTTATTTCGTTTAACAACTCCTATTCATTTAGAGACCAATGGTATGTATTTTAATATAAATTATGTTTTTATGATTTGTTGTGCGAACTAACAAAGTGTTTGTGAATCGGAAATAAATGTTAGCCAGGAATGTGTGGAATGGAGTCATAAATAATAGACTTAATGACTTGAATGAGTAAAATTCAATGGTCTCCGTCTGAATGGCGATCGCAAAAGAGTTTGTGATTTATGTACTCATTGTATGGTTTATGGAGTGAAGACAGAAGCAATCTTTGGCTTAAAATTTATTTCATAACTAATTGACGCCAAACTAAAAGTGAAATCATATTAGAGATGATGTCTGTAAAGTCTATTGAAGTTTTGCTTTTCTATACGAAACATAAGTAAATGTAAGTCACAAATAGAGAATCACGGGTTCGTAAGCTTATGGAAAGCCTGATAGGGGCTGTAGGGTCTGGACGGGTAGAGATGATGTGTGAGACCTCCCTGTTTGAGCCGATGGGTGAGGAATAGTAGGGCTAAATAGCGCTTGTAATCAATTTGAATAACTAACTCACTTTAAAGGCTGTTATTATATCGTATTATTTGGTCAGTCATTGATAGGCTTTAAAACGTTCAGAAATGCTATTTTGGAAACAAATGCGTCAAACGTTAAGATAACAACAAAATATAATAAAAATTGATTGAATTGATTGACTCTAATCTATAATTAAATGAGACATAAATGTATAGAAAACGGCATTTTGATGGCCAATCACTTCAATTATAATACGAGGCGTTGTTTCATGAAAAATACTATCGCTTTGATATTTAGTGGCTGAGAGGCAATGGAGGGATAGGGATGGCACTGATAGCCAGAAAGAAGACTACACAATGAAAATGTTGAGCATTGAATGATTGAAACAACTAATTTGATAATCTATTGGAACGTCACTCACAGTCAGAAAGCAATGGCAAAAAGAGGAGAAAAATGTAATTTTTGCTTAATTTTTCATTAAAGTGTGTTTTGTGTGCAATTGAGAGAGAAAGACGAGCCCTCACACAGGGATCTCCACGAGAGACTCACGAGATATACATCACAAACAACGGGCCAACCGATAGCTCCAGTCTTGAGTTACGCAACCTATCCTCCAGTCCTTATGTATTATCCCCTGAGATGTCCATTTAATTAGTAGAGAGCGGCCCTAAATTGTTTGAGTGCCCCAACTGATAGATTATCCAATTATCGTTTGCATTACAATTAGATTCCGGTAGAAACTGTTAGGCACTACTCCACCACTAAACCCATGCATTTGCACTGCATTTTGAGGCAAACATTTTCTGCATACAAAAACACTTTGCTTTAATGAAATATTTTTGTACTCACTTTAAAAAGTGTATTATATATTATATATTCAGATAATATATAACAACAAAATCAAGGCACAGGTCCTTTATTGAGGCAAAGCGCTATATTTTTCATGAATTTTATATTTAGAATAATTTTGTGCCAAAAAAGGCATATTAGGCTCATATACAGTGTGTGTATAAAATAATAGTTTATTGAATATAATGGGATATATTGTGGAGATTGTCTTAAACGTGATCTCTCATTAACCTCTCAAATGTATCGTGCATTCGATGCTGAGATAAATATGGTTCTCGCGCCCCAGGTGTTAATGAGCTTGGTTATTTATTACGAAAATGCCAACATAAAGGACCGGCTAATAAATAATGATCCGCCACTACGGCAAACCATTTTTAAGAGTTTAAACACACTTTTTATATAACATTTTCTTTATTATACCCAAAATTTTTGCGGTTTTAGAGCTAATGCTTGAAACATTTTCAATTTCATTACACCTTGAAATCGGTGTTTAAGTTTAAAATATTGAGATTTTATTACACTTTTTTCACTCTTAAGTTAAGAGTCTTAACATTAACGGCAAAAACTTTGGGTTTTAATGTGAATTTTCTTCTTTGCTAAACATATCAACAATTTATCACTAAATTAACAAATATTTGTTATTCAGACGTTTGATTATTGTTATTATGAAATTGCCTTTTCTCGTTTTTATTTATTTAATCAAAATCTGCGACTTGTAAGCTTAAAATTATGATTTACATAAAAATAAGATAATAATAACACATGAATTTAAATTATGATTTTCTTATTTTGATTACATATTTCATAAATAAATAGTATTTAAGTATCAAATCATGATTTGCCGAACCCTTTATTTTTGAATTATATTTTTATGAATATATTTTAATGAAATACATGTGAATTAATACAAGTATTTTAATACAAGTATTTTTCTTGACAAACCATAAATTTTTCGGTAAATTTTCTCTGAAAACTTATACCGTTTAATTTTCTTATTTAATGTCTTTATAAGGTATTAAATAAATGTATTATCGATAATAAAATATTTTATTAAAAATGTTCATTCAAAACACTGTATAATCGCAAATGCTATCCATTATACGAAAGGCTTGACTAACAAAACCATTTTATTCCGACTGTTGTATTGATTATTATTAACAAGTTTTTCAAATCAAATTTTTCTTACTTATAGAGTGGTTTGCATTCAATATAAAAACTTATTGATAAATGACATAATAATAAAATAAATCAAATACATTATAACCACACATTCAATCCATTATTAATAGATGCGCTCAGGTCTCAGGTCTTGGATTAAACTTATGGCCAAATTATAAGGTTTTCTCTGCAAACGAATAATGATTTTATTGAACCGATAATTATTGGAAAAGACTATTAATCTCAATCTGATGGCCAAATACCTGAATAATGTTATTAACAGTGCAATCGTATGGCATTAGCGTTGATAACATGATTATTACATTTATTGGGAGAGTTCTGCTAATTTGACAAATGCTTTATATAATATAATCTAAATTAAATCATTATCTTTAGTATAAAATTAAACTCAAAAAATAATAATACAGTAATCATAATATTAATGCTTAAGAGTTCATTAAGTTATACAAAAATATTAGTGATTTTTTATTCAAATTATCGCACTTTTTATTTTCCATACAAATTATAACCTTTTATTGAATGTATTTCATATTCTGGTCGATGTCTCAAAAATTCCTCAAATTTAGTTTAAGTCCAATAAAATGTTTGCTCAAAATCACGATTCAATGATTAATAGGCATATAATTTGGTAGACAATTGACGGTATAGTTATGTCTAATCATTAAAAATTGTTTTTTACAAAATCCTATAATTAGTTTCCATTTAAACGTCAAAAATATTTTAGAATTAGTAATAAAATATTCATTTAAACATAAAAAGCTAATATTATACTAGCATTCAATATATGGTTCAATGAATACAATTTTCTAATTATTTGTATTGAATTTCTATAACTATAATGAAAAGAGTTTACATTTAGATAAACACATAATGTATTCGTAATTTGTCTTCTTTTCCTAAATTAGTTTTTATTATTTATAAAATTGTATTAATAATAACAAATTTAATTTTCGATAATTTTTTGTTGTTTTGCTAATATAATATAATATTTGTTTAATAAAAAATTTTTATCTAATTTTAAATCATTCTTTCAAAACTAGTTAATAATAATATCGATAAAGTTTAAATGTTTTCATTATATATTCTTTAAAATATTTTTCATTTTCAATGTTAGACTAATTTATTGCTTTGAATTAATGAATAAACATTAGATTAGAATACGCTTTGATTATACAATTTATTTTAATTATATTTTCTTTAAAATTATTTTTATTTTTCAATTATTTATAATTTATGCCAACATTTCAAAAGCACTTTAATGTTCAGCTATATAAAATATAAATTAAAACATTTATTATAGTGTTTCATAGAGTTAAATGACTAGCAACAGGTATTGTCCCTTTTATATGAATTACCTAAATACAAGTACTGTATTATAAAATCAATATGGTTTTAATTTATTTTAACTAAGAATATATTCTACTGTATACAAAATAAAAATAACTTATTATATTTATGTACAGGAATATGAATAATGTAAAGTAACTTGTCTCTTTTATTCTTAAAATTGATATTAATTGAAAAGTTTATTACCAATTTATTGTTATTGTTAATGGCAATTAATATTAATGTATAAATATCGATATTTACGAAAAATGCTTTATTGAAAACAATTAAATTAATAACTATGTGTGAATAACTTGTAAATTGAGCAAAAATCAATTTTAATGATTTTGTGCGGAGTAATTGATAAGCCCAAAAAGTTATTTAACAAAGTCTAACATGTGAACAAAAGATTTTGCTTTTAGTGGTGATCACCTAATACTTAGTTAATAATCAATAATAATTGGCATTTAATGGATATTTATAATGAGAAATAAGGAAATTAATTGAATTTTCACGAATAGGTTGTGCTGTAGAAGCGGTGCGAATGACAGCAACATAACAGACTTGTGACCCAACCCTGTGTTGCAAATACTTTTGTGCAATAATTGAACCTTAAAAGCAAAATAGTATTATTATATTAAATGGTTCTTAGCATTTGTTTTATTAATAGTAATTATACCGAAAATGTAATTCAATTAAAACATTCTTGAGATTAATTGAGAGACAAAAATAGGGATTTTTCTAATTATAGAAAACTGCATACATTTAAGACAATCAATTGGATAACAGTTTGTTTTGGAAGTGATTATTTCATATTTGACTCTATTTTTGTATAAAAATTAAATCTTAATTTTTCTCTAAAAATTATATGTTTTATTAGAATTAATTGGGGTTTTAATGACTTGAGAAACACTTAAGATTTTGTTAAATTGCTTCAATTCTACACAAAATAATCATTAGTTTTGTTCTCTTATAAATTGAAACTATAAAACAATTTAGATTAATATCTATTATAATAATATTTGAGTTTAATATGAAATGAGTAATAAAGTGTTTTAAACATTAGAAGCATATATTTGTTGTAAATTTGGTTTTTTTGTTAATAAAATGGAAAATAAGGCCAAATAGACAACAATTCAAACAATTTTCAAATTAATCTCAGCTCTAATTAACTTCAAAACTAATCTAAATCTCAAACACTATTAGAGTTTAATATGACTTACAAAGGATCTCCATTTCAATCTTCAAATTCATTAAATCACAACAAAAAAATCGCGTTTTAATCAAAAATGAAAAAATTAAATTTTATTTTAAGCCAAGAAATAGATGACGGAAACAGTGATAATCAGATCTGACATCCATTGTCTGTCTATGAGAAACTAAATGCAACTCTTAATACAAGTGAAAGATTTTGGTGTTTTCGTGTCGATTATAATTTTGTTTCAATTATCAAACCTCACGTTCATTAGAAGCAAATCAATTTCAGTTCAAATTTAGATTAAAAGCCATTTATAAACTTTTTTGTTATTTTCAAAATTTAACTTAATATTAGGAAAATGGAAAATTTTGTTTTAATTTTGCCAAAATATCTAATAAATAAAATGTTTCTATGCTAAACATTGGGCAAATATTTCAAAAATGATAATTAAATTAAATTTCAATCAATTCCCAAAGATTTATTTTAATCAAAACTCATAATAATTATTGCAATAATCCATTAGTGACTCCATTAACTCATTTGACAAAAAAACTAAAAACACATAAAAATATTGAATTAAAAATTAAAATCAAAAATTGTTTAAATAATTTAAACACTAATGAATAGTAATGAGAGGTTTTAAAAAAGTATTTTACGGCTCATATTGAGTTGAAATATGTGGGAAACACCGAAATATCAGTCTTTCACCTCTTGGTGTAAAACACATGATTAGAGACATACGGTTGTATTGAATGAAAGAAATTTGATTTTAGTTTTTATGTGGGATTATCTAATCTCAATGAAACACATCTTCAAATGCACATACAGTACAGTCCAACCATTTAAGTAGAGAATATTATAATAATTATATTTCGTATAAATTTTATCTAAATATTATGGGTTTGTATTTTAAACTTCTTAAACTCTTTATTAATACAAATCAACATACTTTTCTATAATTGCTATTTAGTCGTGAATTATGAACTATTTATTCAAACGATAGATTAATTTATTTGATTATAACTTTAAATATTAGCCATAATTGCAGGTTTTGATTGAAGAATCCTGTTATTGGAGTCCTTGAGAAACGAAACGAAATTCATTTGATTATGAATTATATGTTTGTTTTTATTTTTGTTTTTAATTTTAAAATTATTTTATTATTCCATTGATAAGCATGCAAACAAAGATTAATAAACAAATTATTATAGTATTTACACAAAATAGTCGTAAAATTTAAACTTTTAATGTCATTTCATTTAATATATTAATATTTAATTACAATTCATTACCTGCAATTAACTTACATTGCCTGTATATTAGCTATCTACAATAGTATACAGTATATAAAAATCAATAAAAATAACGAAAATTTCCAAATAAATTATTTTATTTTTTGTTCATATTTATTTAATATACAACAGATTTATAAAATACACTTTTCAAGTACATCACGGGATATGTCTGAATATACAAACTAATTTTGAAGGCATTTTAATTTTCTATCCCATTTAAAGTTGTTGTTTGCTTTACATCCGATCGGCAAATACAGACAAAAGAAAATTTTAAATTAAATTATTCAAGAAATATATGCCATAAATATAACTGATATTTAATTTGCATTATTGTTTACTAAATTGAAGTTACTATCAATAAAAATTGTTATTCAATTAAAACTTTCAATAGAGAGTGAAATAAAGAATTTAAATTACTTTCAGACAAATTGAATGTTTTGGCGATAGTTATCGTAAAATATGTTCAAACAAACAATTTTGTGAACAATAGCTAAACAGTAAATTCATAACAATTTTCAAGCGTATTGTTATTCTGAGAAAATGTTAGTTTAAGTGCCGTAAGAGTTATGGGAGAATAGGCTGTAATCTGATGGTTAAGTGGCATAACTTCATATGAATTATGAATTTTAGCCAAAAAACAAATCACTGAATGAGACCTCCAGTAGAGATGAGAGGAAGAGATGATTTAAGAATAAGAAATGGATGTCTAAAGTTAGATAATGTGCACCGGTATTACAGTCTATCAATGTTATCAATATTTATATACTGTTTGTTTGAGGGATATATTGAAGTGAAGTAATAGTCTATAAATTGTGAGATTGTAATCTTGCTAATTGGGGCCAGACTTAAAGTCTAACAAAACTCAATTCAAATACGACCCGAGAGTTCAGGCAACCGGGAGTTTAAATAAATTTTGTTAGCAGTGAATACTCAAAACCCATACACAGACTATGAGAGTGTAATAACTATTGAGCATAATTGCCTATTGCAAATACATTGCAAATATATTAACTGACATTTGAATTCTCTCTACGGCTGTAGATAAGACTCGTCTTGTGTTATGTTGTTTTCTCGTCTATTATTATTATTTTAGGCATTTCTTAAACACTTGCAATGAAATACGAGGTTATGAAAGGTGGGCACTGGTGGGCACACACTCCCAAATTACGTTAGGCTGCATGGGCTTCATATACCTGTGCGCTGGGGGAACACTCCGCTATGCATTGTGTGCTTAAGAAAAAATTAAGTTTAAATAACTTTTTGAATAATTGAATTCCATTATTCTGACAACTAATGATAACAGCCTTTGAATATTACTTACGAGAGAGAGAGAGAGAGAGAGAGAGAGCGAGAGAGAGATTTGAGTTTATATTTAAAGGCGAAGATTTATATTTCATTCATATTAAGTGGAAAAGAAAATTATGAAACAAACACTAAATCTTTTAAATATAATATTTATTGTAATGACTTAAACATTATCTGAAAAGCTGTTAAACATTAAGCGATTTCTATAATAAAAACTATATTTCAAAAAAGAGATGAGAAATTAATTCAATATAAAAGCCCTCTCTATGTATAAAAAGTACACAAATTATAAAAATCAATGTTTAATATCGCTGTTAATAAATAGCTCTGACTTAGACTACAATTATTGCCAACTTATAAGTTAAACAGTGTTTTTGCTGTTTTTCCATTTAATTGTGTCGGTGCCCAATGTTGCCGGTGTTGTACAACACCTTTTTTGAGCTCAATTTATATAATTTATGTAATCGTTAATTCGCATCATAATCATAATCATAATAATCAGCTCCGGGATGAAGGGATGAACAGTTCATTTAATAAGAAAGGGAAGCACTCGTGAAGTGCAACAAAATTAGATAATATTTTGGTCGAGAATCTCTTTCTTTTGGTTATTATTACATAATATAAAGCAAAAGAAAATTAAACACTTTTTGTCTGATTGTGGCACACCTTCGCATACAAGTGCTCCCCATTGCCTCCATTGCCTCCATTGACTCTAATGTCTAATTTAGATGCTTATGAATGAATGGGTTTTAATGAGCGCCCGATTCAGTGATTCATAAATTTGATTATTTCTCTGGTCGTTGTCATCGGACAACAAATTAATGGCTCACAAAAGAGCACAACTCTGTGATGAAGATTAAGTAATACTAATTCATCGCATACTTTATTATTATCATTATTACTATTAAAGGCATTAATTTCTTCTTATTATTATTTGCGAGCCTTAAAGGCCTTATTGGGCGCGGACTCCACTCCAATCTCTGGCAAAACACAAATTAAACATATGATTGCATACATTGCTTGGGATGGCAGGGATGGTAGGGATGGTAGGGATGGCTGGGACGGCATGGGATGCGTGTTGTGTCGACCCCACAGCTCGAACGGCCTCAGAGTCTGATCGCTATCATTGCTATACAAATAAGCCTTAACTGAAGAGATGGTCGGACACACGATTCCACTCTAATTCATATCACATCTAAACTGGTAATTGTATGAACAGTACAGTACTCCTCACAACATATCGTAAATTACTTTACAATGAATTGCAAGCAATTATTTCAAATATTGTAGAGTTTCATATAGCACTGTATTATGCACTCACATATTGCTGCAAACTATTTCTTATTAGGGCTACAATTTAATGAGTTATCTCTCACTTCCAAACACATGATTGGAGTGAAAAAATTGGAAAAATAGAAAATTATTTGGTCGGAGGTGTTGTGTTTGATTGACACGACACCATATAATTGGGGATCAGATTCATACTCTAATCACTACAACCACTATTACATTACTCCCCACAAAGTTGTCTCTCACTTGTAAATGAAGCCCAATGTCAGCTCTAACTACACTCTATTAACTTCCATCCAAATGTATGTCTACTTTAGGTCTTGAGTTATAGGACTTTCCTTACAGCGAAAGACGACTCTAATTATACTTTTCAAGTTATCTCATTCATTGAGAGCAGTATTTCCTTTGTCTTATAATTTAATTTAAAAATAAAATTACCAGTATAATTAGTTTATTAAATAAGATTAAATGAGTTTATAATTAGAAACACGAAAAAAAGATAATTTGGATGAAACCGTAAGTTGAATGTATTTGGCATATATTGGTGTTCACTGGTAATTGTTGTGCCGATAATATTGGCGTTGGGATGAGATGTATGGCATATACGGCATACCTGTGTCTCATTCATCTGTGGGCTGTGGGTCTGATGATTGCTGGTCGGGCCGATTGGGCCATTCATGCCATTCACTGGCATTGACTTTATGTGCAAATCATTGATGCGTTCAACAAATATATGAGAGATTGTGGGCAACAGTAAGGCATGAGAGAGAAGAAGTGAAACATACGACGACTTGTTTTGCAGGTTTTGCCACAACTTATAGCCAATACCTTGTGATATAATAGCCGTACACACGAACAGTAGAGACACTGTATTTGTGCAGAAAATGCAACTAATTTTGTGATGGCATTCAATTTGTGTGTTTATAGTTAGGCCACGAATTAGTTTTTTGTTGGCATTCATTGACTGCAATCTAATAAATCGGTTTCTGTTGCCAATGAGAGACTGAAACGCGAGTATAATATGACTGAAAATGTAAAAAATGTTTGGCCGCAAAACTTTTGACACATGGATGGCATCCGAATGAGACAATCAAATGGAAATAAGAAATTTGTTTCACTAAAACCACAATTGATTTTTTCTATGACTTGTTGTGTGATAACTAACTATCAATTTCTCGTGCGTAAGGCTCCGGGAGTTGCTCCGAGTTTTTGAGCGCAGTTTTTGGCATATGATATGATTTGATGGCTTTTGTTATGTGGGCATCAGTTCTCATATTTTCTATTATTATTCTTAAGTTATATTAAATTCAAACTTTGATTATGATTGATGTTCTCGAGTAAACAACTTCACGATTAGTAACACAACAAATACTCCATTAAAACTATATTTCGCGAGACATAGAGTTATAATAAAAAATAATTCTATCATAAGATGCAGAAAATCATGAAAATTGATTTTTTTCCATTGAAATCAGATATGGTATTAGAAAATGGTAGAGAAAAATAAATAATATATAAATTCTGATTTCGTGGTCTGTCGTAGGCTTTAATCGATTGGTTTCTCATTGTATTGAATTAATAGAGTTATTCACTAAAACAACTGCGAGAGTAACCAAACAAAACAAACGCCAAAACAATTACAACTCATCTCTCAAAACACTTTGATAGAGAGAAATGTGTTTTGAATTTTGCATTCAATTATTTTGGCGAAGATTCCGATTTTATTGCCTATAAATAAGTTGTCAAATGAAAGCCAAATATTTCCTAAAGAAAACAAATTAAACATTTTATGAGTGAATAAAATAAGTGATACCAACAAGGCTTTCAATGTAGTGTTGTTAACAATGAGAGCACAGGTATACTGTATAATAATAATAATCAATGTGCGGACCATTGCTCACGATATTCCTCACCATTTTTCTCTTCAATCTCAATGTTAACGGCATTATAATTAGGGCTCAAATTTTGGTTTTACTGCTAAACTCCTTACACATCTAGAAGTGAGAATTACAGCTTTATTATACGTATGAATTACAGATACCTGTGCTCTCAAATGCTTTCCAATTAATATATACCTGATTTAGTGAAAAAATATTATTTGTGTTAAACCATAAAATCAAAGTCAAGGGCGAGAGTCAGTAAAAGACAGAAAGAGAAAGAAAAAACAGAAAGTTTTCTCTCAAAATAAGATCTCATAAAATATATCAGAAAAACAGTTAATAATAAACTTTTTAACAATGTTTTGGTTGGTTTGAGTTCTTGATTATAACTTATATAAATTGAATAACACATTACATGTTAAGATCAGCGCATTTTACACTATTTCAATAAGATATCATCAATTGGTTTCATAAAAAAGTTGTCCAAAAATAGTATTTCTATTTTCAATTTAATAATATTTTACGACAAGTCTGTATAACAAGGCTATGCTTTTGGGTTTGGATGCGATCGAGAGATAGAAAGTAATTCATGAATTATAGAGTAATGTATAGAGTAATGGAATTAATTTTTTTGGGCAATAATTGGCCGTTTCCTGTCTCGTTGACCGCCAGTGCCACCGGTCGGCCATCAAAGTCTCATTTATTTCGTGGCACAAGTGATGCACCAATGATTTCAAGACCGACTCCACTCTTTAGAGTGAATAACATTCACTTATTTGTTGTGAAGTCATATCTCAAGAGTTTTATACATTTATCTATACGGCAAGTCTGGATGTACGGTGAGGTGAGACACCGGCAACAGTTGATAACCGTTTTGGCTCGTAATGACTTTAAGTGCTATACAATAGACTTATAGTCCATACAATCAAATCATATAAGAAAACTGATGGAAACGATTATTTCATTCAAAAGGCTGTGTTGTTCACCATTTTCTGCAACATTTCTCTTTCCTCTCAATTTGTCTCTCAATAGAAAATGAGTGCATTTGTTAACATTGTTAACAAAATTATTCACTATTACTCAAAACACATAACACATCAAAGCCTGAGCCGCGGCTTCTTCTTCTCCTTATTATCTTTTATACCATATTTTTATATGTGGTTTGTTTGGACCGATAGACTACTAGCCCCCACCAAGCAAACGTAGCATTTGTTTAATAAGCGCTCAATTTGGGAGATAATGCTTATAATGTGTTCATGAAATTTGTACGAAAGACTAATACAATAAAGAAATTACACTTAAAGTGAGGCTTCAATTGACGGCCAAAACAATCACTTTTCTGCTTCTCTGCCAATGAAATGATTGAATAAAATGAATTACATTTCGGACCCAAACTTCCCATTGAGAGACACACCGACCGATGGGAGACATCATCTAAATTATACCCAAAACTCACTGATTTTGCAATCAATTCAGTGAATAGTGTTTTGATGCGATCATCCGATTAGTGAAACGCGAAAGAAATGCCATTATTTCTCAAATGCCATCAATTACTGCACTAAACAAAATTCAATAAACCTTTTTTGCTCTCTAATTATGAGTTTAAAACTTTTAGCACCGGGTCTTGTGAAGCACTGGCGCTTAAATTTAATTTTATGTGAGACAGAGGTGTAAACCCGACATCACATCCATAAAGTAATTGCTATGAAAAGCAAAATTTAATTCAATCAAAACCATCGTATAATTTAAAACACTTTACAGACAAAACAACACATGAAATAAATGAAAGAGAAGTAAATTCTTTTGGTTTAAAAACTGTTTTTTCATCCCTTCCTCCGATACTCTCATTTCTCTCTCTCTCTCTCTCTCTCCCTCTCTCTCTCTCTCTCTCTCTCTGGCTCTCAGTTCACGAGGAAATCAATTGAGAAAAAAATATATTACTTTTGTGTAAAATAATAGTATTAAACATACGAATTGTGTAATTCTGTTAAGCAGTGCATTCATGCAATAATTGTTAATTATCTTTGATGTCTACAAAACATTTTATGAAACAAATAATTAAACGCAAAGCGAATAATTGTTATTCAGCGTAAAAAATAATTGCATACGAATTGAGTGAATAAAGTTAGTGTCACCTCCAAAAAAAGGTTTAATGCTTTTTTAGAAAATAAATTTTAATTCCGACATAATTAGCAAAATTAAAATTATTTTTAATGCCTATTAAAGATCAGCAAAAAACGCTGCAAATAGGCTTTTTAGACCATTTTAATGCCGTTTTTTGGTCACAAATACAGCCACAGAATTAATGTGGAATTCAGACCATAAGTTATTCAAAACATTTCCATTTGTGGCAAACAGTGGAAAACGTTTTCATTAAGAATACAAGAGTTCATTATTCTGTTGCATATAATATATTATCAGAAATACGGTAATATAATTGTAATTAAATATACAGATAATGTAATTAAGCATTGA
Organism: Oppiella nova; assembly: GCA_905397405.1. NCBI lineage: Eukaryota > Metazoa > Arthropoda > Arachnida > Sarcoptiformes > Oppiidae > Oppiella > Oppiella nova. Next base: position 18,810 of record CAJPVJ010000494.1, read on the forward strand.
ATTTATTGTTATTTTATGTTATCAATAAATCTCGCCATTCTTTGTAGTAAATGAGTTAAATTAATATTTTGTTGCTTTCGGGTCGAGATATGTTTAATAATGTTATAAAATTAATATGAAATTATTATGAAATTAGTAAGTTTTATATTAATATTTACTCGGATATCCATATGAATATATTATATTAAATGCGAAAAATTAATTGTTATTCCATTAAAAATAATAAATAATAAAAACTGCATAATAAAGGAAACGTCTAAAGAATTGTTTGCTATTTGCTCACAAAATGTCTAAACTCTTGAAAATTTGTCTTTTATTATACAATTTCATGAATGAAAGAGCAAAACATAATCAACAGTATTATAGGGGAATGTGTTGTCTGTAGTAATACTTTAGGGCCAGTATTTAAAGCTAATTTAGGGCGCGTTGTCCTCTCAATCAACTTATTTAATGTGAATATTCTGTACGAAAGACTCAATAGATTTTGGCGCTCGTTGTGAACACTATTATAATTTATAAAACATTAATCGTTGATGACATTGAAGCCCACATCCAGTAAATGATACGATCATTAAATATATTCATTGAAGCGCTCACTTTAGGCCTTAAGTGTTTGCACATAAGAAAAACATTAGAAAGAATTGCAAATAAAAAAGGTATAAAATAATATCAAATAAATTATAACTTATACAGTATATACAGTAAATAAGGCTATATTTTGCTCGACTCTAAACTACCTTTTTTCTATTAATACAGAGTATTATGAATGAAAACATAATCTAAGAGACGAGAAATCATTTCTCTATCAAATGCCTGCCTTTTTGTCGACTAAGAAAACAATTTAATCGTTAAGTTTGGAAATTGTCTGAATTGTGTGAATTATAATCTCGTGTTGGGTCTGGTGTTTGGCGTGCGTTCAGCGCACAGTCTTTTTTCTTCAATGAATCCACTCTCGGATCCACTCAAATGATGGCTTATTATCAGAGAAACAGTTTCGCAAACCATTGATGCGAACCTCTATTACGCTACCAACAAGTGTACGAGAAATGAGACAAAATTGAGCCAATATTATGAGACATTAAATTATAGTAAATTGCAGACCAAATGCCAAAACCAATGCGAGTTTAGATGTGATTAAATAGTGAGTCGATGTGTGTGTTTGTGCACAACAGACACCACATTATGTGTCTCTTTTGATGCCAATGTCTGAGACAACCAAAAAGAAATTAGTTGTGAAAAACGATTTTTCTCCTCTAAATCTCGTTTACGTTTTCTCTTTCCTCTGTCTTTCTTTCAATCATTTTCTTTCTTATACTTAAGACTCAAAAACTAAGTTTTATTACGACAACAACAAAAGCAAACTTAATACGAGTCATACGACTGTCAGAATTAGGGGTCATGAATGGTATCATAGGTTATGCTCTGTATTACGATATTTTAGAGTCACTTGAATTACGTAAGTCGTGAAAAAATATTGAAACAGAAGTCATAACCACAAAAAGAGATGAATGAAAAAAGTCATTCATTTAAAGGCAAAGTTGAATAACAATTATTTCGTGCGTAAAAGATGTATAAAAAACAATATTTTTCTGATATAAAGAAGTGTCAAAAATATATCCCTTTCGTACGAAAGAGTAGATTCATTAAATGTAATAAAATTTAAAACAAAAAATATTAATTAATTTTTATCATTTGAAATAAAAACAAGAGATGATTGCTTTAAATTAAAGTAATTTTTATTTTATTTGCCTCTAATTTATATTTTATATATATATAAACGGAAAAACATTTTTCGCTTAGTTTCGCACAAATTTTGTTCATTTTATCTTATGTTACAAAAAACGACTTTATCTTCAAATAAAATTAGATCAATAAGAATAAGAGTTATAATAATCATTACTTTAGGCGTGTTTTTATATGAATATGAATAAAATGATTACAAAATAAAAAAGATTTTGTTTTTAAATGAAATTCTTATATAAATAAAAATCAGACGAAAAAACTTACAATCGATTAATAAATACTAATTAATGATACGAAGTATTAATAAGTAATTCATTTACAGTTATATAATGTAATGATAAGTATTTTGTTGTTTTGCTTCTATTAATCAACGGACGGATTGATAGGATCACAGAAAAGGTGTGAAAATTCAATTCAATTCATACATTAATGTTTCAATACATGTATTATTGAATGCCTTTTTGCACTCATTATTGCATTCAATTTTCATTATTATATATCAATTTTTGGTTCATTTCTATCAAATGCTACAAAATTATGAATAAAATTGTTGTTTTGAGGCAATAAATGGTAATTAAATGTTATTATCGGTGCTATTGTTGAGAGACGAGTCACTACTACTGGAACTGTTGGGGTCTTTACTCCTCAAGACTGCGATCTCGTGTTCGCGTGCTTTCAGACGCAGAGCCGCTATACTAGTGTTGCGCCGATCGGACGGAACGGCACCCGAGACCGAGTGGTTTGGCCCCAAACTGTCGCTGTTGTGAGGGCTCGAGTTCGACACTCGCATCGGAGGGGTCTGGCGGTCGATGCAGTTCTGCTGGACAGCCATTAAGTGAGGAGAAGGTCGCAGTCCGGCCTCGTCTCCGATTTTAGGCCTATTATGTGATGAGGAAAGGGATGCGAGAAGACTTTGGAAAGAGTTGGAGGCATTGGCGTAGGGCGAGAGGAACGGGTTGGCGAACGGGGAGATCGCTTGTGCTGAAGGGTTGGACAGATTGCCCGGAAACAGCTGAGGGTATGCGGCGCTCAACTCACGGAACGGAAAGGCGGCCGCATTGGCGAAGTTGAATGAGTTGGGGCTAAACATAGCCGGAGTATTCATGTAGGCGCTCGACTTGAGGCCCGGGTGCTCCATCATAGGCTTCCGATAGGCGGCCGCCAACGCCGCGTGCGGTCCGAACAGAGCGCCCGGATTGGAGGCCACGGCTGACAGAGCGGCCGCTGAGGCTGAGCTGTGATGTCCGCCACCCGACCCATGCATTGCAGACATGTTGTTGGCCATCACCTGAGATGGTAGGACTGTAGCGCCGGACGGGGCGCCAGAACCGTACGGATTGTAGCCATGAGTGGAGTTACCGCCAGCACCGGTCGATTTCTCCTGTTTGCGCCACTTTGCCCTCCGGTTCTGAAACCACACCTTTTGGGCGCACGAGTCAAGAGAAGATTTAGTTTTTGAGACAATTTTGGGAAATTTGAGTCAAAATAAATATAATTATCATTATATGATAGTTATATACATTTAATGGAGTTCTGAGTGTTTATCTGAATGTGTTTTTATCATTAATTGCAAAGTAAAGCACGGAATAAATCATTGAATCAAACATATATTTGATGCTAAGCCACACACTTAAGCATTGAGTGCCAGTGCTATACAATTGAGTGCATATAGATTCAAATTGCAATCAAAACTATCGTAGACTTTTTAATATAATATTAAACATTTGATATGCAATGCATTGAATATCAACTAAACGGCAGTCAGTCGTCGCAGGTATTCATTCATCGAGTCTGGGATCGGATGTACTGTAGAGTAGAGTATATGACATAACTCAGGCATTTGTATAGAGATAGACTCACTTAAGAGATTAAGACTTTTTAATGTAGTGAACACTCATATTAATAGTGTCTCATTTGGGGCCACAAATCAATGCAATCTACTCATGAAAATAGCATTAATTTCTTCAATAAAATTAAGATATGCTTTCAGAACATTAATGATAAGACAATTCATTTATCAATTCATAGCTATAGAAATGATTGCCATTGAGAGCCAGTTTGCAATCAAATGACTTATTTATTTGACTTTTACTTAAAGCTCAGACTTAAAACATTAAAATGCAGGTAATAGTGAGACTCAGGGAAAGCCAATACGTGTATAGGCGTTGTCAAGCATTAAGTGAACCATTACTTCAATTATTGATAAGAATATGACTACAAGTGACCCAAGAATTGCTTCTCATATACGAGACTCTACTCTACTCTACAGTCAATTCATTGGTCAATAAAATCCAATTATCATAACAACTGTTATTTCGGTATTACTTCTAATGTTAAACATTTAAATGTAAACATAAAATACACTCAAAACAAAATTATAACTAAATGTTTAAATAATAGTCAATAAAATGAGTACTCACTTGAACTCGTGCTTCAGTCAAATCGACTCTCATCGCCAGTTCCTCCCTGTTTAACATAACATACATTATATTAGATATAAATCATATATTTTATCAAAAGGAAACATCCAAATCATACAAATGTATTCAATATTTGTTGAAATGTTTAGTGTCTTTGAATGCATTGAGTTATAAAAACAAAAACTATAAAAAAGCATTTGATTTCTCTCTCTGTATTTAATAACTTATTGAATATTTTCAATAATAATGTTGTGTTGGCTTTGGATGCGATTCTCGAAGCTTACAAACGGCTCACAAGACAGTGAAAAGTGTATAGAAATAGTAAGTTATTGATTGTGTTTGTGTTGAGCGTAAGCTTTCAAATAGTGATTGACCGGCACGTCATACACGGCATACACATAGGCCTGGCAGGCATTACACACAACATAACAGTGCGAGCCTTAGACCGCAATAATGGTTAGGAGACAGCACTGGGAGAGTGCAGAGCAGAGCACAGGTAGGTATAGAGCAGTGATAAAGTTAATTAGAAGACAAGCAAAGTTGGGCGGAAGGGAAATGGGCCTAAATTTAAAGTTAATTAAAGCGAATAGTGTTTTGTAAGGCAGTAGAGAGAGAACACTTCGGAGAGCCCATGAGTGCGCTGGGCTGCCGGTGCCACACAACCCACCACAGCCTCTCTCTCTCTCTCTCTCTCTCAACCTTTTTCTCTCGTATTATTTTAAAGGAATTTATTCACAAAAGTTTTTTTTCCAATTTTTTTGTGAAACCAAAATCTCAAAAAGTATTTCAAAATTTTAAAACTCTTTTGTAACTAATTTAATAATAACTAAATTAGTGTTTTATAGCTGTTTGTACAGCTATTTTGTGATCCTATTTTAGATTATTTATAAAGTCCTGTATTTAGAATTTCAACAATAATTTGAATTATATAAAGTTTTTATCAAATATTTTATATCATATTCATACCAGTATGCTATAATAAATATGCAGTTTAAACAAATAAAACACAAACAAAACATAAATAATACAAAAAAGTAAGTTAAAACAGTTGAGCCCATAATAGGCTACCAAGTGATGAGAATTTATTAAAAAATTCATAAATAAATTTTGTGTTCATGTGTTGAATAATGATTTCTATTTCGGGATATTTAAGCTCTTTTTAATGTCAGAGATATTTCACTCAAAAAAAATGTGATTTAAAATGAAATTTTCATTTTGGAAAAGTAAATGAAACA
>CAJPVJ010000495.1:0-12754 GCA_905397405.1 Oppiella nova
ATGATAATTGAATGCATTATATTATGGCTGAGGGAGGGGACAGGAGAACAAGAAAAGTCCGGTTAAAAAAATTCTCTCTCTCTCTCTCTCTCTCTCTCTCTACCATTTCGAGAGCACAGGTAGGTGTCATCCGTTCCCTATTAAGTCCCGCTATTAATAATGATTCTTCATTATATAACACCAAAACTATGTGAACATTACTTTCAGTTTTATTTATTGTACATAACTGGAGCACCACATAAAATGTTGCGCTAATTACCTATCTCAATGTGATGTAGTGAATGAGCTCATGATTGTTAATATATTGTGATCTATGGGAATGGCATATATGTTTTATAAACACTATCCCGCCTGAAAAGTGCATTTTTTCAATTTAAAAACAATTCACATATTTTTCTAACTAATGGAGAATTGTATACTCAAAATATTAAACACAAATTAATATGTAATTCAAGTCTATGTTTGAAATTATTGTTTAATAATTTTAATCCATTGAAACAATTTTATGCACTTTTTTATGAGCAGATTATTCTCAATCCCAGCCCTCCCTCAGCCATAATATAATGCATTCAATTATCATGAATTCCTCACACAATCCCTGACTGTGTGGACCCTTTTTCTTGATCACACCCTCCCTTCCCTCCCAGTCCCCCATCATCCAAATAGATGAGACAATTGATAAAGTACATACACAATCATAATGTATGGGAAATATTGTGCATAATATACACAAAAATAATATAAATGTTCACATAATCACTAATACGTGATCATTGGCTAAACGTTTTGCATAATTGTCTGAACACGTTATTGAATTACATTAACATATATATGCTCTCTCTCTCTCTCTCTCTCGTAAAGATTTTTTATTTTATTTTTATAAATTATTATTAGTTTTTGCTGTACTTATTATCTATTATATAATGTGTGGTATTGAATGCAAACTCAGCGCACAAGTGGTTTAATGTGTGGTTCACCTGTTGTTTGAATGCAAGCGCCGGTATTTCACTCATAAAATTCCCATTACGTATATATTACATGTATGTGTATGGGCTATAAATATACGATTACCTGTGCGATATTGCCTATGGATTTGGAGCAAATATATTAACGGTTAATACTTTGACACATCAGATACTGATTAACCTTTTAATTCCTGAATACCTGTGCGATCTTCAGAGGAATGGGATGTCGGATATTTAGAGACATGTGAGAGAGTATGGGGTTTGGGTCAGTCACCTAAATGTAAACCACGAGAGAGAGAGAGAGAGAGAGAGAGAGAGAGAGAGTTTGCAAACTACACAGAATTCTCATTAAAATATCTGTATTTTTCGTGTGATTTATGCAACTATTGCCTGATTTGGCGTCAAATGAATTATAAATTTCTCTAATTTTGCAGTATTTTCAGTAAAATATTGTTTTTAAACACAGTTTTATGAAAAAAGAGTCAAAATTTTGTGCTAAAAGTTTTTCAAACACAAAACAGATCTTAGTTTTGTTACAAATTTTTGTGTGTCATTAGATTAACTTATAATGCGAGAAATGATATGAAATTTATGGAGACATTTAGTTATGGGGAGAGAATAACATAAAAATTATGATAACTTTATATAATACTAATGTGTGCTAAATGATAACAAAAAAAATTAGTTTATAAACTTTTTTGTTTTGTATACAGAAAAGTCAAATAAAACTTTCTAAACACATATTTCAAAAGGTAGTATTGAATGCAATTTAATGTAATATTATACTCTACTCATTAGTGCCGCAAATATCTCATTCAAATCAATGGTGTTATAGCATAGAAAAAGTGTGACTTTTCCAGACTGTCTGCACTGTTTTCCTACCTGTGCTATCGCTTAGAGGTTAAGGGAGTGGTTCACTAATAATTCAAGATATGTAATATATTAGGATATCATAGAAATGTATGATATATATATATATATATATATATTCACTATATGAGTGTCTAATTTATATTATTTCATATATTATAACCAGAGGTCTTACTGTGCCTTTTGGACACACCATACGATATATTATATATTAATACTTGAATTAATTAACCATCATATCAGATATGACACATGGAATGCCTGCACACACATGGAGACATTGGGAACATAGAGGACAGGCACTTTTAAATAGCAATAGCATTAATAATTAAGTTTAAAAGTATTTGAAAATTATTGGCAAATTTAAACCAAAAATTACTAGAATTCCTTCGGGAATACCCCTCCCTGTGCGGGGGACTGAGGGCTAGTATCTTATATATAGTGAACATATTTTAGTATAATTTAGAGTTTTATTTCATCTAAACTGGAAGAGAGAGAGAGAGAGAGAGAGAGAGAGAGAGAGAGAGACCTTAATTAGAGTCAACGTATTTGGTTGTGTAATAAGAGGCGGTCGGCCGACACCTGTTGCGGACAGTGATTGATGGGCGCCAGTGCTCTGAGCACAGGTAGTACACCACCACACCATCACAATCGACATATCTGTACTTGATATGTATTTATATGATGTATGTGTGGCTCTTATTCATAAATAGGTGTGATTTAGTGAATTGGCTTTCAATACAATACATGTTTTATTGTGTTTTGTGTACTCATAAGGGATATTGAGATTGATTTTTTTGTTTTTATTAATTTAATTTATATTTCTAAGAATATCTTCTATGTATTTAATAACAATGAAAATTCAATTAATAATGGATCATAACAATAATAACATATTTGTACTGGATAATACAAGATACAGTATAACTGTAAAGAATATTTAGTTTTCAAACAATAATTCAATATTTATACTGTAGCAAGCAAAAGTTAGAATAAAATAATTAAAAACATAAATTTAACCAATTAATGTTTATTAATAAAATAATTAATTTAAGACATTAAATGATCTTGTTGTCAATGGGTTTGTCTTAAATAATGAAATTGTTTTTCATGAATGAATTGCGAATTAGATATTTAGACAATAAGGTGTGTATAAAATATCCCGGGTGGGTTGAAATGGGATTGTATGTTATAAATGTCCAAACCCCCTGTAATATAATATTAATATAATCCAAATTACCATGTATTTGGGTGGGGGTCAGAAAATATTAATATTATTTTTGTATACAAGATATAAAATTAAAGTAATAGGTAATTGAAATGGAAACTAATTATGTTTTAAAATATCCGAGATTTGAGTTCAAATTGATTACTACCTCTAATGCGAAAACTGTGTTCACAATAGATTGGGTACAATATAAGTAAGTACGGCACTAATGATTTGTGCCTCACTTTTAATAATAAGTTTAGCGAGAGATAAGATTACTGTCTCTTAACTGATAGTGAAATTGCTTTTCTTGGAGTCGGGGAGAGAGGGAGAGAGAGAGAGTTTTCTTGGAGTCGGAGAGAGAGGGAGAGAGAGAGAGTTTTCTTGGAGTCGGAGAGAGAGGGAGAGAGAGAGAGAGAGTTTTCTTGGAGTCGGAGAGAGAGAGAGAGAGAGAGAGAGAGATGAGGGGACACTGGGAGGAAACGGGCGTCTGATGGCTGTGCTTATGGGCCGGAAACCGATATTTTAAGTCCAAACTGAATGCATGTGTTATTTTTTGGACGATCGCTTATTTCGTTGGCCACACCCGGCACTGGAATGCTGTGGCTCTGGTAGGACTCACTTTTTAATACCAGTGCCGCCACACATAACCACTAACACTACCAGACCATAGCTGGCGATAGACTTAATACCAGTGGATGTTCTGAGGGATAGACATGGGATGACTGGGAAGGGAGGGTAAAAGGTTTATAAACTTGTGGTCACACATAACGTGTACACATTGAATGCAATTATAATTTTTTTTGGTTAAAAGTGCCAAATGTGTAGAGATTATTGACATTACAGTCAACTCTCGTTACAGTGAAGTAGAGTTTACAAATTATGCTTACATTTTAATAAGCTTGTTAATAATAAAAGTCTCTCTCTCTCTCTCTCTCTCTCTCTCACTCACTCACTCAAAATATAATAATTTAATTTTGTAATAAACTGATAGTTTTAACAAGGTTTTCATTATAAGTATATTTTTGTTTAAAAATTAAATCTGAAGTTTATGAGCAACTTATTTGGTGTTAAATAGATGTATATTCAAAGTGTTAATAATATGCAAGCTTTACAGTAAAATTTAAATAAAGTTTTTGTTTTTATACAAAACTTAGATAAAATATATTGCAATCAAAATGAGTTATCAATCGGTAAAATCCAATCCAAAAAATTCAAATCAATTTATAATTTGTGAATATATTTACGCAAATAAATAAGAAATTAATGCAAAAACATATAATATTTTGCGTTATTATTCACAATATATTTATGCGAAAAATAACAAAAATTGAATTGATTTTTAGTTAGTTTTCAGTACATTTTGCTTTGATTTTCATTAAAAATTCATAATATATTCACACAAAAAACCAAATGTAAAAACATTTAAATCATAAAACTATTTATTTATTTACTAGATTTCAATGATTTTTTATGTATCACTTATTTTAAAACAAAAAATCTTTTATATGATTTAATCATTTAATATCATTGTATTGATATTTAAATAAAGAAAATAAATGATTATTATTTTTAATTAAAAATTAAACCTCATTTAAAATGAATAAAAACAAAATAAAAATAACATTCAATTAATAGCAATAAAAAGGTTTTAATTGAATTAACTACTATTCATGTAAAAATAAATATGTAACCTATGGGATTTTATGATTGAATTAATTATTTAATAAAAACCCGTAATTCAATAATAATGGGACTAATAATTCATACAATCATTTATCAATCATTTTATGGGAAATTACTTTTATTATCAATTGATAAATAATTTTTTAAATATTCTTTCAGAAAATGCTTTCAATATTTGAATGACAAGTATTATAATTGTTTGTAATATTATTCATTAAACTGAGAATTACTTACAAATGAGAGATCAATCAAACAAAATATATATTAATTGTTAATATTAATAACACAATCAAAAGAGATTTCAATTAATATTAATTGAAAATAATGTTTAATTGAATAATTATTTTCAATAGTCTATTGATATTAAACTTTCACTGGTCAAATAAAATAATTTATAAATCTAACATTATAAATAAATATAATAAATATATATTCATGTTATTAAAATACAATAATTAAAAGGTTTAATGTTGTAAAAATTAAAAGTCACTTACATTTCGATGTATATCCAATCAATTCGTAAAATAATTTTCACCACAATTCACAAATCAATTTATAATTATTATAACAACTTTTTATAAAGCAATTAAATTATTATATAAAAAACAAAAATATGTGTTTAAAATAATTAATTGAAAAACAAAATCACTTAATAAAAATGTCTTAATAAACGATTAATTAATAAATCGGATATTCATGCCGACCAGTGGACAGGTATGTATTCATTGGCATATTAATAGCACCGGCAGTTTTGCACCAAATTGTATTCAAATGTCATTTCCATCCAAAAAAGTATTTCAATATTAAAATTCAAGAAAATATCTCAAAAGTCTTTGTGGTAATCGCTATATGCTTTATCACCAGCACCGGTAGTCAATCGATGGTAGTGTCAGTGATAGTCTATACTATTTGCACAAAACGTATTGATATTCACGAAAAGTTTTGTCCGCAAAAAGTTTTCCCAAAAAAGTCTTGAATCTCATGTAAATCGTTGTCAAACGCCACGACTGTCTATACAATAGGAATACAATGTGTTTGAGATTTATATTAAAATTCATACACAAAATCAAATATATTTTTCGATAAAAGCATTGATTGAACGAAAAGTAAGCAAAAAAACTTTTTCTCTTTCTCTCCACTCATACGTGAGATATAACTTATAAGTGAGAGATTTGAGGGGAACTGGAGTTTTGGAGAGATAGAGAGGTTGTCAGTGTATGTGTTTGGAGTGGAAGAGCGTATGTATAGTATGTTGTGTTGGATTTTGGGTGTGTCCACTGATTTTAGCTCTAAAGGTGTATTCAATAGGCACTGGTACATACAGACTGAGTTTTTGCACAGGTATGCTCTCATGCTCTCTCTCTCTCTCTCTCTCTCTCTCCCTTTCCATCACTTCTACATAGGAGTGAAGGTCTCGGCACTGGTATACAGTAATAGCACACAAAACGAGAATTAAAAATAAAATTTAATAAAAAATTTTGAATAGAAGTTCGAGAGAGAGAGAGAGAGAGAGATTCAAAACTGACGTAATATTTGAAATTTAATGGATTGCATGCAAACACACATATAATAAAATTATATATACTAGTACATTTTTATATAATAAAACATTAGGTGCCCTCAGGGGCTGGTATTTAAAGGCTGAACCATCGGCTGTTGGGATATGAACTCCCGGTGCACACCAAAAAAATGCTCAGGGGTTATTGGGAATGGTAAGAAAGCCTAATATTACGAATCAATACCAGAATCCCTGTCCATATGAGAGAATCCTTTCATATTATCCATTAAATGGCCTCAATATTAATGGTTAGAAGTTTAAGGGGTTTCCAAATATTAGATAATTTATAAGTAACTACCAAAGCACCCGTTCCCCATCCCATTCTCATTAATGCCTACTTTGAATATTTCAATATATAGTGTATCTATTCATAGAGTTAATAATGATTATATAGCGAACCATACTTTTTAAGTGCATATTTCTGAGCACAGGTAGTGATTGAGTATAGGAGACGACAGGTAGATGTATACCTAACCTGTCTGTCCATTGATTCACTCATTGATACTGAGAAGGAGAGAAAGATAGATAGATAGATAGATAGATAGATAGAGAGAGAGAGAGAGAGAGAGAGAGAAAGCCTATAAGCTATTCATCGAAATACTGTATACAAACATTGAAAAAGATATTCATAAAGGTATTTTACACACAAAACACACACTCATTAAGTGTTATGTATAAATAAATATTTATAATTATTTTAGGAGAGAGAGAGAGAGAGAGAGAGAGAGACCAAAATACAGTGATTGTATTATGCATTCATTACAATTAGATTATAATGTATTTTCAACATAAAAAGCACACATTCATTATAATCATTAACGTAATTATCATTGCATTCAATACAAGTCACTCGTAGTTTCTCTCAAAGTTTTGTGAATATGTATGTATTGTCTAGCATTAAGTCTGTCTATAATTAACACTTCATTTTCGCAAACTATGTATTTTTACTTTTATGTATTTTGTGAACAACTTTTTCCTCTTAAATAACCGTATTTCAATGATAATCAAAAATGTCAGCAAAACAATAGACACATGCGATGAATATAATGAATACTTATTACATATAAATATACTGTTTATAATCTACACATAAATATTATAAACATTACACAAACCTAAGATATATATTATGTTTTAAAATATATAACCAAAAACTTATAAATAAATAAACTATAATGAAAAAATATTTAATACATAATTCATTGCATAGAGAATAGCATTGAAAAAATAAATAGTTTTGTTTTAAAAATAAAAAAAAATTCGTGATATATATTATTAACAAAAATATATTCTGCATATACTGTGCCGGGAATCGTGAATGAATGGTGGGGTGGGGTCGGGCGTTTGGGGCTGGGGTTCAATTGATACAGACCTCACCCTTGATTAGTAAATCCCTTATATATTAATAATATTCTGTGTGCGGAATATTCTCGGGCTATAACTCATTGTGAGTTATATTTGCAATCCGAGAGAGAGAGAGAGAGAGAGAGAGAGAGAGAGCATACAAATAAATAAATATACTATACTATAATATTTATTCATACATTCGCACTATTAATATAAACACCTTTTTCTCTCAGGTGGGGCTGAGTTTGTATTTTTGTTTTGTTTTTCATTTGAAATCTCAAATACAGTAATAATTATAGTTATAATAATTCAAACGTGTGTTTAATTTAGGGGTAAAATAGTTGCCACTTGGCTATCATGTGTGGGGTCATACTATGGACAGGGAGTATACGGTATTTTTCATTAATAAATATACTCTGTATGTTAATATATTAGTCCACACCCGAGACGTACGTACAAAACAAAACAAAAAAGACAACTTAAAGTCAATTATATGTATAATATATGGAAAGCTATATATTTATTATATATGTATAATATATAATATATTCAATACCTGTATTACACTATGTCTTACGTTTTATATAAGACTATACCTGTGTTTATAACACCACTTGTAATATAAACGACACAATAAAACAAAAAGGCAGACAAAACGTGAATATAAAACAAAAAACTTTTAAAACTAAAATAAATTTTTCATTATATAAGCGATGAATACACCCATAGATTAGTCGCCTATCTCTGTGTAGTCCCGGAGCTTAGTAGGGGTGTGGGACTAGATATCTATGAGTCTATGTCCTATCTGTCTATTTGTTTGAGACATAAAACACCGCAAAAATTTCGAGAGAGAGAGAGAGAGAGAGAGAGAGAGAAAGCCTATAAGCTATTCATCGAAATACTGTATACAAACATTGAAAAAGATATTCATAAAGGTATTTTACACACAAAACACACACTCATTAAGTGTTATGTTATAAGGAATGCCAACTTGTAAGTTTAAGGCAAATATTAAACTCAATTCCTATTGAATACATATTTTTCAGTCTAATTATTCTCTTATAATAACTATAATAATATGTATAATAAATGTTATCAACAAATGAATTGTTATGACTATGAATGCTATATAAACGCTATAGTAATCGCTACTGGAATTCAATACAAACTGGTGTTTAACTGTAAGGGTAGGGCTATATCTATCTGTCTATCTATGGGAGGGTATGGGCTATCATATGGCATCGGATAGTAGTCGGGATACGGAGCTATGATTCATATTATATACGTATGTATTGTGTGCTATTGAATAACATTAGACTGTATTAAATAATATCGAGAATATAGCCGTTGTTCACAATTATAATAATAATCATAAAAATAGTTTTAAAACTTTTTCACTCCTAATATAACATACATTATACAGAATTGTATAGCGAATAGACTATAGCCTTGTTTTTTGTCGACCTTTCGAGTGATGGAGAAAATTATGTATTAAGTATTTTCGATAATTTTCATGAGATATATAATTATTATTATGATTGTAAGGGTATATAAAACAGCATTTCTGTATATGAATAGTAGAGACCACACCTAACATAATAGTATTGAGAGAGAGAGAGAGAGAGAGAGAGAGAGACTAATCCAAAACCAAACACCAGGGTGCTAGATAATTATATATCACATTATAAATAAATTTTATCCAGAATTCTAATTAATTTACTCTCAATTCCTGGCCTCTTATCAGTAGTTATCTATTTGTTTGACACCCCTTTGAGCACAAAGACCTGGATTACTGTTGAATTTAATAAAGTATCTTTATTCATTCACTGTTGATATGATTTATCTAATTGGTTATCCATTTATTTGTGTTGTCATAAAACACTTGTTGTCACCAATGATTTTTAAAAATTTATTAATTGGCCATGGTGTAATCAACAAATGATTGCTTTCTTATTAGTCAGTTTACTGTTATTAATATTATATCAATATTATTTTGAATTGAATATATTGATAAATAATAGCGCATTAAATCAATATATACCTTACAGTTATAATTAATTTTGACACTATCTATAAAATAATAAACTAATAGTATAGTATATTTAAATATTAAAAATTCTATTTAAAAATTGACCGTGGCAAATTTTAAATGGGCAGTTATCTGAACAACAAATTTTTATACTGTTTATTGTTTTATATATCTGTTTCATATTTCTTATATCTATTAAAATCTCTCTCTCTCTCTCTCTCCTAAAATAATTATAAATATTTATTTAGAAAACAATAAAACAAATGGAAAATCGTTTTTATCGTTGAAACTATAAATTTCGACGATTAAAGTCAAATAACAAATTGCAATAAAAAACAAAAACTCAAACAAACAAATAGATAATTGAGTTTAAGATTAGCCTTTAATACCTTAAAAGATAAACACAAGAAATTAATTATAATTCAATTGAGGTTTTTATGATTATACATAACTTATATATGAAAATTGCGTTCAAAACACACGTAAAGTAATTACGAGTTGAAATATAAATGATATTTAAATATAAAACATTTTGATTTATGATAAATATAAATTTAATTTGAATATTGAGTGCAAAAAGTTANGAGAGAGAGAGAGAGAGAGAGAGAGAGAGAATTAATGGGTTTGACAGCAAATGTATAGCAAAAAAATCAAAACTATAGATAATAAAGAGGAGGAATTCATAATAAAAGTTAATATTTTTTGCATTACTTAACAAGTTTTGCACTTAATATGAAAAAGGGAGGGATAGGTAGAGAGAGAAGTGAGAGCACCGGGAGATAAAGGGAAGGGAGAGGTCAGCGCTTATTTAGATCGGTGGCAATGAAATGAGAAAAATATAATACAAAAAACACACATATTTTATATACCAATCACTCGATGTGTTCACACATTTATATATAAATTTTAATTGTATTAATCCTTTCAAATCAAAATGATAATATGTTTTATATTAAAGTAGAAAATGTTATCATGATTTTGAATGCCATTTACATTTCAAGTCATTATAAAACAAAAATTTTATTCAAAGTTATCAAGTTATTTCAGCAAAAATAATTTCTCAACTTTTTCTCATCATTTAATTCATTATAAAATATGTTTTTTCATTCACTCGTGTTATTCGTTCACTCAATATATGATTAATATATTTTGCATTCAATTAAATCGAGTGAATGAATGGGAAAGTAGTGAATGATTTGTCTTTGGACTCTCTCTCTCTCTCTCTCTCTCTCTCACACACACACACACACACACACAATACACACACAATACACTCACTCATATAAAAAATACCATTTATTTTATTTGTGTTTATAATATATTTCATTAATAAATGGTTTTTCATAAATACCTATTCCAGACCCTAAAAAATTAATGACTATTTAATTTAATTTAATTTACTTTTTGTTTCATGCACTTTATTTTAGTCAATACTTTCATATGATATTTGTTTATTCTGGACACTTTTCCATTAATCATAAACTGATTGCATATAAGCGATAAAGTATTTCAAACAAGTTAATATAATGAATTTATATAAGGGAATATAACAGTAATAATTGAATACTTTATAAAATAAATAATATAGTTTAATGATTGGTTTTAAATTTTCAATTATATATTTTGATTGATATTTAAATATTTGATTATTTTAGTAAACATGTTAACTTATTATTTGTTTTAATTTCACCCATATTTGTATTAGTTTAAATATTTAAATAGATTTCTAATTTGAATTTTTATTTATAGATTTTGCTTAACCTCTAATGTTTGTTTTGATTTTAATTTATATATTTCTAGAACAATATAATTAAACTTTTCTTTTTTAATATTTGCTAAGTTATAATATACAATATTATTTACAAAAAAATATTTCTATCCAAAATTACCCATAACCATTTGTTAACTTAATAATCACATTTGATTATACAGTTAGCAATCGATAACACCATATAATTAATTAGCAATAGATTTATATTAGTATTTGTGTTGAGTTTTTAGCATAAAATTCTGATTATTATATAAATTATATTTTTATACTTATATATCATTTCGCAAAACTGTTTGATTTGTTAACTAACTTTTTGCACTCAATATTCAAATTAAATTTATATTTATCATAAATCAAAATGTTTTATATTTAAATATCATTTATATTTCAACTCGTAATTACTTTACGTGTGTTTTGAACGCAATTTTCATATATAAGTTATGTATAATCATAAAAACCTCAATTGAATTATAATTAATTTCTTGTGTTTATCTTTTAAGGTATTAAAGGCTAATCTTAAACTCAATTATCTATTTGTTTGTTTGAGTTTTTGTTTTTTATTGCAATTTGTTATTTGACTTTAATCGTCGAAATTTATAGTTTCAACGATAAAAACGATTTTCCATTTGTTTTATTGTTTTCTAAATAAATATTTATAATTATTTTAGGAGAGAGAGAGAGAGACTAATCCAAAACCAAACACCAGGGTGCTAGATAATTATATATCACATTATAAATAAATTTTATCTAGAATTCTAATTAATTTACTCTCAATTCCTGGCCTCTTATCAGTAGTTATCTATTTGTTTGACACCCCTTTGAGCACAAAGACCTGGATTACTGTTGAATTTAATAAAGTATCTTTATTCATTCACTGTTGATATGATTTATCTAATGGTTATCCATTTATTTGTGTTGTTATAAAACACTTGTTGTCACCAATGATTTTTAGAAATTTATTAATTGGCCATGGTGTAATCAACAAATGATTGCTTTATTATTAGTCAGTTTAATGTTAGTAATATTATATCAATATTATTTTGAATTGAATATATTGATAAATAATAGCGCATTAAATTAATATATATTATACCTTACAGTTATAATTAATTTTGACACTATCTATAAAATAATAAACTAATAGTATAGTATATTTAAATATTAAAAATTCTATTTAAAAATTGACCGTGGCAAATTTTAAATGGGCAGTTATCTGAACAACAAATTTTTATACTGTTTATTGTTTTATACATCTGTTTCATATTTCTTATATCTATTAAATTAATCTCTCTCTCTCTCTCTCTCTCTCTCTCTCTCTCTC
>CAJPVJ010000496.1:0-24195 GCA_905397405.1 Oppiella nova
TAAAAGCGATAGTTATATAATTAGTAAATAAATGCACTTTCAAGCAATGCTTACCCATTAATAAAGTGTCAATTGTTTATGAAAATGCAAACAAATCTAGTGGTGAGCGATGAGCACATATACAGTCAACCAATGGTCACATGTAGTCAACGGTGTGTTGTGTGAAGTGATGATTCATATGATGACCACTTCTGGTGTAATATCTGTCACACATTCAACAGACAGTCAGTCAGAGTCTCTCACATCACTGTTAACGGCATTTTGAATGCAAACCAATGCAGCGCTCAATGCATACAAACACAGTAAACCATACACTCAGCAAAATGTGCACAATATCTGCAGTGAGAGCAGAGGCGCACCTCTTCTCACACTCTCATCACTTCATACATACAGTACGACCACAACACACACATCCCTATCCTCTACTCTATGCACTGTTAGGCATACAAAGCCAACACTGACTGTCACTCCCTTTCGCACGTATGAAATGTACTCGTGGTTAGAGTCCGCACCCGAATCTGACAGAGCATTGCAATTGACTTTTAATTGACGCAAAACTTATTCCCTATTTTGCACACAATATTCAATTCAATGAGAAAGTGATTGACATTCTGGTGGCAAACCTATTGTCAAACACTTCTATTAATATACATTCAATTGATTCAATTACTCATTATTTATTGCATTCAAAACATCTGAACGAATGAACACGTGATTCAACACTGAATCCAACGCTTGTAAACAAACCCACGATTGAAAGCAATTGACTGTTGATTTGATGCCAAAGAGGAATCACTGATCCATAGGAGACATGAATATCAGATGTGCTAAAGTAAGTGATGACTGATTGTGCCATTGATTGTCTACTATATCTAACATGCTGTATGATGTATGGTATGTCAGCCATGTGATCTGATGAATATGCAACACTGCAACCTGTTGTGTCTGCCGGAGAACTATCAGATGAAGTACTACTTCTATCACGGCTTGTCGTGGCCTCAGCTCTCATACGTTGCCGAAGACGAGAGCGGATCCATTGTTGGCTACGTGTTGGCCAAGATGGAGGAGGACTCGGATGACGACCCTCACGGACATATCACGTCACTGGCGGTGAAGCGGTCGCACCGGCGGCTCGGGTTGGCTCAGAAGCTGATGGACCAGTCGTCGCGCGCTATGATTGAGTGCTTCAACGCGAAGTACGTGTCACTACACGTCCGCAAATCCAATCGCGCGGCTCTTCACCTGTACGCCAATACTCTGCGCTTTCAGATCAACGAAATAGAGCCGAAATACTACGCCGATGGGGAGGACGCCTATGCCATGAAACGAGATTTGGTGGACTTCGCCAAAATGCATTCACTCAAACCCGCCGAACCCAACACCTTCTGGGACTCGCATAAGACGTCCAGTAATAAGACTAAAGATAATAAAGACGAGTAAACCATCAAATCGCCAACTAATTTGTAAATCACATCAAACTTATTAATAAAGTTTTGTTTTTCCTTTAGTTTTTGTTTTTCCATTAGTTTTTGTTTTGGCTTTGAATGTAGTTATGATTTGGATGTGAGTTGTGCGCAATTTTAGTCTTCAGTATAATTGAGTTGTCATTGAATTTATATTTAATATAAGTTGCATTCATATGTAGAGTATTTGTAGCGCACATTCACTCCATATGTCTTGTGTCTGTCAACTTTGATTAGAGATAAACACAAAATATTGATTTATCCCAAAATCGTATTACAGTTGAGGCTTATAATAAGTATAGTGTTTGGGGTCAACCTAACCAGAGTTAGCTCACTGTATGTCATCTGATTATGACTCCGATTCACTGTAAAGTGATATACAATAAGAGTAAACCACAGCATAGACTGGTGCGTAACAGCCGGTGCGCTATATATAGGGTTTGTATAACTTATTAGGTTTAAGTCAAATCACATTTCTTCAGACGAGTTGTTGGAGTATTTAAGTTGAGATCAAATTTCATGTTATTTGTTCCGAACATAAGCCATAAATTTGAGCTAATTTTCACTGTTTTAATGGGTTTTTTGCAATACTTTGTCCGAACGAATAGATCTCTATTTTGGTTATTTCTCGTGAGAACATAATTGCCACAAAAGTTATCAATCATGTGGTTAACTATACCACGAAATCTTATAACCTTTAGACCACCCGTTGTATTAATTAGATTATATTCTCATATTCTGTTACTATTCTCTTATCCTGATTGTAAATAATTTAACAATATTACGGATTCTTAACGCCACAGAATTGTTATCTATTGAATTTTCAGAGATATTTTTAGTCGACTGCTTAATAAGGAATAGTTTTAAGGAATAGTACCGATATATACTGTATATATATATATGTGAAAACTTAAATTGACATGATAAATAAGTTAAAAAATAAATATGTAATCAATCAAATCGTTGAAAAAAATTTTAATTAGACATTTTCTATATAATTTAGGTTGTGTAATTCTACATTAATTTGGTTATTAATATCATTGAATCTAACCACTATTAAAGTTATATAGTGACACTTAGTAATTATCACTTTTATTAAATTTAATAATTTACTATAAATCGTAGTGCCGTTTATTTTTCAGATATGAAACTTGCAATATTCTGTAAATAATTTTCCTAATGTCTTATATGATAGTAACTCTTATCAAAGAATTTGAACATTTCAACCAAACAAAATATACAGTACTTTAATTTAGTTTTTCAAAATTTATTTTTAAAAATACTGTACCAGTAAAAGGTAATTTATCAGATAAGTTATTTTATTTCCTTATCAATTTGAATACAGTATAATTTGTAAGAATTTATTAAAAGTATTATATTAAACAATTCTTCTAAACTATACACAAACTGTACATTAAATCAGGTCTTTCTAACACATTGTATTATAATACAGTAAATTTAATACTATTAAATCACATAATTTATCACAATTTGTTAAATGACAAGCAATACAAAGATCAAATACATACTTACGGTATATTGATTATAAGCTTTGAATGTTTAAAATTTATATTTGAAAAAGTGTTCAAAATATAAATACAAAAATGTGAAAATTATCAAAGATTTGAAAGATATCAAAATGGGTGCAAAGAATCGGTGTCTTCAGAATTGGCTTCACTTACGTTTGTTAATCTAAATTAACAAAAAGATAATTAATTAATAAATTGGTAAACAATTAATTAGTAATGGTATAAGAAATTGCTTACAGATCTTGTGATTCCAGTAACAACTCAAAGGGAACGGCAGGAATGGGACGAGAATTGTTTGGGTCGTAAATGAATTGCAATCTATTGAGTGCAGCACAGAATTTATGTCCCATTTCTGTCAACTCATTGATTCCCAGATGAAAGCCGTCATACAATCCCTGATCACAACCCGCTTGAGAGCACTCGAGAGTATAACTCGCTTTCAAACCCAATTCCCTCCAAAGGGTTATTCTCGCCGTTCGTTCTCTACTCTCTTCTATATTATAGGAACAGTAGTTCAGACTAAATGCCGGCGCCGTTAGGTTTAATAGTAACGGTAGGGCTAAGTGACTGTTATCTTCGGCTTTGTTTCGATCACTTCTCTTCCATGACATCGACGGACAACAGCCGTAAACAAAGATATTCTTGCGTCGGGAGTGTCCGTGAAAATCGACTAAAACGACTGGATTTGTGTCGTTTGATATATGACTCAAATATTTAATCAACGCTTTCATGTGATAGACTGTCGGATGCAAGAGAGGGTTCGGTCGACGCCACTGTCGATTCAGATCTTCTCCCTGTGCGCCCGTCCGCGAGCTTTACATTCAACACAATTGTTTCAATTTAAACAATAATCAAAGTATCAAAACACTCAATACAACTCACTTTCCATTGATAACTCCGTCCGGATTAGACATCGGAATTATTTTGAAGACATAACTCTCGAGTAACTTCTTTGCAGACATCTTATCACTCAATAAGAAATCGATACAACCCTTCAGTATCCACGAAGAGTTGGTCTCAGAAGGGTGTACCCGACCCATCAATACTATATATTGACGACCAGTTTCATTATCAGGTGATTTACAACTGGTTATAGTGAGCACCGGTACTTCATTGCCAGCCAACGAAGTGCAAAGAGTTTGTTCTCGAAAATAAATATTACAACAATTGTGACAATTTTGCCAAAAATGGATACAACTCTTTAAGTACGTATAACTGTATGGATAACTATATGCTAAGAAGCAGTCGTCGTTTTCAAAGGGAAATGTCATTTGAAAAGTCAGTGTATAATAAGTTTTGCCATTCATTAGACTTTCGATTGAGTCGTCAGTGAGATAATGGTTTCTATAGTATGCTATCGAATGGCCCACTCTTTTCCAAAATGGTTTATCGCAGACAAGAGATTCTTTAGTGGAGAACATAACAGGTCTCTGACCCTCATTGTAGAGACTGTTTTGCTTTTCGCAATTAATTATATGAAACACATATTCAACCTCTGGCTTCATATTTGAGACTTTGAAATAAAACCACTGGACGTGAGAACTCGTATTAATATCTGTGTTCAATAGAAGGGTGTATTCATTGGACATGAAATCGTTTTGTAAAACCTTTCGCAGGTTTCCACTTTCAAAACGAGACTCAAATTGAAGTTTATTTTTATGCAAAACATTATTCTCGTTATTCACATCATAGACAACAAACCATTCTTTGGTTTTCTTATCGATTCTTTCAATGATGTGATCCATTAGTTTAGTTCTCGCGGTTTTCCACATATCCTCGGATTCATTCATAAGAAGTTCTTCCAACTTATTGTTACCAATATTTGCCGCCAAATCTGGTTCGGCTAATGTGACAATCGGTTGAATACTAATGGTTTTTGTGGCCATTTGTGTGTATACTTGACGCCAGTCCGCACTCTCCATAAAGACTTCTTTACGTTTGCCTTCTTTCTCGCTTTTTATCATCTCTTTTATTGAATTCAAATCCATTTTATTTTCATTTTCATTCAGTTCTACAATTTCTTCCTCATCTATAGATCTGTTATTATTATTGTTTTGATAATTTGAAAAACAGCCACAAAATAGACTTTTAATGTTTTCGATACTTCTTTTTCTCTCTCTATTTAGGACATGAAATCGTTTTGTAAAACCTTTCGCAGGTTTCCACTTTCAAAACGAGACTCAAATTGAAGTTTATTTTTATGCAAAACATTATTCTCGTTATTCACATCATAGACAACAAACCATTCTTTGCTTTTCTTATCGATTCTTTCAATGATGTGATCCATTAGTTTAGTTCTCGCGGTTTTCCACATATCCTCGGATTCATTCATAAGAAGTTCCTCCAACTTATTGTTACCAATATTTGCCGCCAAATCTGGTTCAGCTAATGTGACAATCGGTTGAATACTAATGGTTTTTGTGGCCATTTGTGTGTATACTTGACGCCAGTCCGCACTCTCCATAAAGACTTCTTTACGTTTGCCTTCTTTCTCGCTTTTTATCATTTCTTTTATTGAATTCAAATCCATTTTATTTTCATTCAGTTCTACAATTTCTTCCTCATCTATAGATCTGTTATTATTATTGTTTTGATAATTTGAAAAACAGCCACAAAATAGACTTTTAATGTTTTCGATACTTCTTTTTCTCTCTCTATTTTCTTTTGATTCAACCTTTTGTTTAAACACTGGATTCAATTCAAAATCTTTAAATTCCGGGAAAAACTGCTCATAAGAAATAACAGTCTTATTGTCCAAATTTGTTGAAATAGATTGACTGTCATTGGATTCATTGTCTGAATCGCTTTCGTCTAAAGAATCGTAATTTTCATCGATATTACACTCATTTCCATTGGAATTCTCAACAGATTCTGGTTTATAATTGAGTTCTCCATTGAGTGGGATATGAAATATGTTTGGATTAAAGTGCGAGTCCAGTGGCAAAGGGAGTGGATCTAACAGTCTTTGAATAACAAGACTCGATAATCTAAACAATCTATTCAAATGTTGCATCTTTTTTGTTTGCATTTTATTATCGGCAAGAGTTTGCATGAAAGATAAAACTTTTTTATCAACGCATAGATGTATCAACTGTTCCCTACCGGCCCTCACGTATGACAAGTGCAGGAATATTGACAGAAGATTGTAAGAATAACGCATTGTTTTGTGAATTTTAAGAATATTCTTGTTTGAATCACTTTTAGTATCAATCATAAGGAGAGAGCAATCATCAAAGAGTTTGATCACAGATGACATATAGTACGAGGGATTTGTGAGTAATTCAGAGATTCCTTCCTCTAAAATAAAACAACAATTCAAAGTGAGTTAATATTCAGTCAATTTGTTTATGAATTATATACTGAAAGACTCACTGCAACGACAAACTAGAGCTAACACTTCGATGGCATGAGTGGATGAGGAAGACATGCTTTTATGAGTTAAGAGAATGTTATGAATTATATTTATTAATCCATTGTCTGACTGCATATGTGAAGACAACAAATCATTTGTGTTTTTTATGCAGAAAATCGGTGCACACAATGCTCTCATCTGAGCTATGATTCGGTAATAAATATGAGTTAAGTTTTGAAATCCATTAGAAATGACATAAAATACTTACAGCTTTTAAGAAAATTCTTTAAATAGCATAGAATTGTCGAAACGATCTTATATTTATGTTTCCACTTCTCTAAAGCATACAAACTCTTAGACAACGATGACTTATGTGTGGCATAGATTTTTTGCACAAATTTTTTATCTGAAAAATATATTTTGTTAATCCTTTTGACTCAACCATTTATTATTAGGCAAATGATTACAACTTACGAAGAGATAATTTATGCAAAACTATGTAAAAGGTTTCAATTATAGACTCCTTTTGAGTCATGCGATCTTCCATTTGAAGCAAATTTGCGATCAACTGGTCATCAGATATGATCATAAAAGCCCTTTCCTTTCGCTTTGCAATTGATTCGCAGCTGAGAATCAATTTGAAAATCAATAGACAGTTGTGATTGATATTCGTGTGATTCATATTTTCAGTCTTCAAAGAGTTGCATAAATAATAAACAAAAATAGTCAAAGAATGCACTTTTGATAACAAGTAATCAGATATTAATGACACACATCTGAAAATAATTTATGGAAAAATATTTGCCGAAAATAACTTTCGATCAAAACTGATATAAAATTCTTAAGTGAAAGTAAAAAATGAAAAAATATTTTCACTTTTGTAAATTCTGGAAAAAATCCAAATCAAAGCACAAGTGATTGGAAACAGTATAATAAAACACTAAACAGTTGTATAAATGTTTAAATACTACTGTTTCTATGACTAAAAACTCTTTTTATTGAATATAAAAACTAAAGAATTCGACATAATTTAGAGCTTACTCTCAACCAAAGTGTTGGCAACAAATGATTATAATTATAACAAATTATTGGCTCTGTTTTATAAATACCTGAATCAAAGACTTTAGGACTGACATCACATTCTGTATATCAAAGTTGAGAATTTGCTCCAATTTTCCTAATATAACAAACAATTATAGAATTTATTACTAAATAGGAATCTATTAATAAATAATTACTCATTAATCAGTTAATTATATCGGTTGTGGAGTTTTTTCTTACCCTCAATATCGGAATCATTTAAGAAATCAATGAGATTTGGTTGACATTCAATGACAGGAATTTTATCACATTCAACATCACTGTTAGTTTGCAGTTGCAATGCATTCGTGTTAGACTCACAGCTATTCATTGCATACCATTAAACCTTAATTCATGACAACATTATGCAAAATATAATTTAGTTATCAATTATATTAAATTCAATTGTATATGTTAGTCAAAGCATTGTAAATTTATAAATACATTTAAACAATTTATCAAATAATTAACTATTTGACAGTGAACTGAGACTGAGTAATAAAAACAAGAATATTCTGTAATACAATTTCCACACTATTTGGCACTGAATTCAAATTTTAATTTTTTTCATCTGCGAAAAACTTAATTAATATATAATTTAATGGCTTTTTAAATATTAAAACTTATAAACTAATAATAAACGCGTGAAATATTAAATTACATTCACATTTTCATACACAAATACCGATACTAACCAAATTAGTGACAAGAACAATATTTAAAGTTATAATTGATAAAATTATTGATTAGATATAGTTATGCCATTAATTGAAATAAATATATTATTATTTGTTTTATAAAAAGTAGCAAAAATAAAATAAATAACACATTAGTATGAAGTGAAATGAGAATAATTATTCGTTTGATGTAATGCTCAAAGAGTGAAGACTAGACTCGAGAGGGGTTTCCACTCAAATGAAAGACTTCTTTGAAATGATGTGAAATGAGAAGTGAAGTTATGTTTTGGGAAAATGTGTTTAAATTTAATTTTAAAATTAGAGCCAATGAGCGAATAAATGGCTGAGTCTTTGAGTCTTATGTAAAGTTATATATGAATTATATATGAGTTATTCGTTTCGTTAATTGCATTACTGTTTGAGACACAGAATCGCAAGAAATTCTGCACTTTTTGTTTGCAATGCATTTCAAGCCTACAATCAATTGCATTGTTTTCACTGTTTGTTTCACTCACTTGTACTCCAATTATGGTATATATTTGCAGATAATCTCATCGCATGTTTGGCCACATATTTGCATCCAATGGTAGACCCAAATGAGATCCGAGTTAACACAAGAGATAACAATTCTTGAGATGAAGACAACGGTTCCAATGGTTCCTCTGGTGATGCCAACGATGACTCCGAGTCTGACGGCAAGTACTGCTCATTCATATCATTATAATGGACAACAAACTTATGATTAATAAATTGAATCTATATTTAAATGCATTTAAATTTGACACTAATTTAACAATAACTCAATTCTTGACACAATTTTTGTGAACTTTTAGAAATCATATAAATATTTGGTTTGAGATGTGATTTGAGAAACAATTTTCGGTTTGACTTGAATGAGGAAAATAAATACAAAACTAATTGTCAAAAGAAGTACAAAATAATGCAATTCTCCGCTAAAAACACATGAAAATGTAATTATTTGTTGAATGTTTGAGTCAAATATAACACAAACCCATAAAATTGAAACTATTTTTGTATTTGTGTTTGTTTTGCATTAAACACCTATTTTTAGCTCACATTCACTTCAGAGGGAGACTGAGTCCACACAAAACACTCATTCCCTCATCCCTTCCCTTCCCATCCCATTAGCCATAAACCCGAATATACTTACGTTTGGAAACAATTGAATTAACACTGAATTTGTCTTGAATACATTTTACTTCATAATTATATAATTGCAAACAAATTCACTAACATGTCTGATATGTATTATACGTGTATAAGTGAAAAACAATACTTTAATTTAAATATTTTTTGTGAGAGATTGAAATACAATACATTAGATACAGAATATGACAATCAATGGGATTGTTATTTAGCTAAAGTTTTAGTTTCAAATTTCATAAAAATATTAAATATTAATTTCTCCATTTTTGTAAACAGGATAATTGATCTGAACTTAATTTTAAAAATTAACACATAAAAATGTACATTAGATTGACATAAATGAAAATGTAACCTTTTTAAGCTTTAACGCATAAGAACTTTCATTTCTATCTATAGATGCAATTGATTTTGTCTTTCATGATATCATTCAATGTTCAAATTAATATTTAGCAAAGTGTGTTTGCAATCAGTAATTTGAGATTATGTTCAGTAATTATTTCAAAGTTATTTTTATTCTGTAATACAGAATCTGTATGCTATTTATGTTTAGCTATAAGCAAAGAATAAGCTATTTGCAACAAAAACAACAAATGTTCCTGATTATTGTATATAACTTAACCATATTTATAATATGACAGATATTATACTTTTAAAATATTTAGAAAAGGATCAAGATCCAAAATGAAAAGTTCTAATTTAGAACTAAACAAGTTTTAAAGTAAAAGTCACATCAATTGAGTGCCTGAGTGTGCAAAAGGTGTCACTGAGTGTCACAATCAGGCATTCATTGCAAACGTGTTTCCAATGCTTTCATACTTTTGCCAATCATTTGCACACTTTGTGTCCCTTTTGTTAGTTTAGTTTCACTTGAATTTAGGTCTAATTCACATCCAATGAGACAATGATTGACTGAATTCAATAAATTAACCATTTATTAGGTATTTCACTCATTATATCAACTATTAATTGAGTACTCATTTATTTGTATCCATACATAGGGAACAGCTCTGCTGCCAATGACCGCAACAATGGCTTGAATGACAATTTTGGTGATAATCTAACCTTAAGACCACATCCGACTGGACAGACATGTGGTTGAGTGGATGCCTCCCAATTGGTTGGGTTTGTTGGACCCAATCATTTGGATTCCCGTAAGAGTTGGTGACCAATGAGTGGATGGCACTGATTCGGAAGACGCCAACGAATGGCATATTCGTTGATATGTGGTGAGTGTTATGGAAGGGTAGACTGACTCGTGAGTGTAGTGGTGATGCAGAACCAGCTCCAAGATTTTGTATTCATATAAATGTTGGCGTTTCCTATCTCTGCAAAAGTGATTTAATTGAAGGATTGGTTGAATCGCTATGTTTTCCATTCAATTGAATGAGTGGTTAAACACGAAATTCAACTACAAATCAATTTGTCAACCATTTGTTTGCCATTTATTTCTATAATTGATTGATATATCATTAAATTGATTGTTTCACTCATCCATAGGTTTATTGGGAAGAGTATACCTTTACTCGCCATACCATTCAAACCAGTGGTTAATGTATGGCTCCAACAATGAGTCCATTCAGTGGATCAGTGAATCTTCGGGAATAATGTATCGATTTTTTGAGTGAATCTATTAATATCTAATTAATTGTCTAAATTTTGTAAATGTTAATCACATTCACTGATTGTTATGTAATTGTTTTGTTAAAGTATTTGATGACAATTATAATAAAATTAATTCTAAGAGTTTGCTTATGAATTGGCGGATAATTCTTGAATATTATAATATTATTATTGATTACAATATATGGGAAACAAATGAATTGGGGAATGTGTAGAAAGCGGTGACCTTTTCACAAATGCTTCCCTATCGGACTCAACGCATAAATAATAAATATACCGATAAATCATTTTCTTTGCCACTTCTCCACAGTATTTGACAAAACTATTTGTTAGTCATTCATTCATATATTAGATTAAAATTAGGATTTTTTGCCTAAAAGGGAAGGAATGCAAGAAATGAACACAAAATGCAATTTCTCAATCAGAATATGAATATTCATTCGACTATTATATCCTTATAATTAATTATTTACAAGAATATTCTGCATTCATAACAATTCAATTGAAACACAAAATATCACTTAAATATAATGAATGTTTGAATTATGCAAAAAATGCCCAGCAATGTCTGTGTTGGGAGCAAATTATTTATACCGTATTAACTATCATACCGTATATTTCATTACAATGGATTATACATTTTATTTTATCAATTAAACCTCTGTTTTGTTTGATTAATGTTTTGAATAACCATCTAAATTACGGTTGTGTCTGCTTTTGGAGCAACTTATGAATGAAATTAATTTTAATCAAATATTTTTATTGATCACAAATACAAATTTCAAAAATAGCAATATTTATTACTAGTATGACATGAATAAATTATTTTTTATGCAGTATTACATAAATTCGTTTAACAAATAAGATTAAAAGTTATATGAATTGAGATTTAATGGAGTGGCCTGGGAGGTAATGAAACAAAATTTAGATCAAAATACGTTAAATAAAACATTAGTATGAAAATGTCAAAAGTTTTTGGCAATAATTAAGTATTTATACATTCAATGACTGCATGTTTAAGTAAAAATTGAATCAAATATTTAGTTTCGGACAAAATAGAAATAAACACAAGTAATGGTCACAAGGAATGCAATGTTAAAGACATTAATGTCATAGAAATACAGAGCCATGAGAACCAATTGAACCACAAGTATATCCAATATATCAGTGATTAAATTGGTGAACGTAATGACCGGCAATTTGTTTTTCTGATGAACTCTTTGAAGATAATCAGTGGCCGCCCAAAGGGCTACCGTAATGATGAGAAATCTCATGAAACCCAATGATCCCAAAGACCAGATCAACGCCTGGGCCTCGCCGTCGAACTCTATCTCATAAGCGATATCTTTATAATTATAAGCCATATATAGGAGGGCTTCGTTCTCTATGAACCAGATATAGGCGCCGACCCGAGAGCTCAATCTCCAGAAGCGACTCTTGGCCTCAAACAACTCGAAGTCAGTGAGAGGTATGAGTGCCGCCGAGTATAGGATTAGGAATATGTAGTACACGAAGTAATACCAGTTGTCATACAAACAGATGGGTGTCATCTCTCCGATCAGTTTGAGGTACAATACGAGTGAGAAACTGATTATCCCTAAGAATATGATGTAAACGCAGAATAGATGCCACGGATTGACTGGCATCCAAACTGCCATCACTTTCATCAGTTTTGATAATAGAGAGACTCTCGTCCTCTCGATCTTCATGAAAGGCATGTCATCTCCCGATCCAAACAACTCCTCGCTCTTCATTTCGACAAACATTTTAATCACTAATTTTGAGACAACTGTAGAATTTGTGACCAAATAGAGACTGAAGTGCATCTAAAATGTATAATAAATTATTTGATAGATCTTTACAGTCTCATCACTCGTACAACTCATCAATTGATAAGTAGAGCACAGTTTAACATATAGTGTATTAAATAAATTTATATTGTAATTAGTTTTATGGCTAATAAAAATTTTTACATCAAAATAACTTTATTTACATTAATTTAATAAAATTTTATTTTATTATAAATAATTCCCACTTTATTTCGTGGACAACTTTTCGTAAAGAATTATTTAGAAAATAATTTTTATACAATTCAGAGATTCATTTATTTTATTTGTATTTTATCATTTTTTGTACACTATTTTCATGTTTTATTCAATTTATAAACGAATTCAATGAATATGTTATTAAAAGTATTCGTTTTTCAAAGAAATGAAATTTTAAAATACTTATTGTGCAAACATATAACACAGTATAACATTTGTATTCACAAAATGAATTGAATGAATGTCCATAATAGTGGACAAAACGCAATATCATTCAAAATTGAATGTACAGCAAGTATGGACATCATATATTTGATATAATAATGCACCTGTTTTTGTTGAAAATAAAATTTTAGTTCACAATTTATCATTTTATTCATCTGAAACTCTTATTGAAAATAATATAAATTAGTTTGAATTGAATGGATGTCATACTCTTATGTAAAGCAATTAAAGAAAAGCAAAGGTGGGGAGAGTATGGATTGACAAGACTTAGTGTCTGAGGATTAGTCACAAAACAGTTTGTTATAAACCAACGTTGAGTACAATAATTGAATAGAAAAATACTCAATAATAGAAAGTATTGTACAAAACTTTAAGACCAAAATTGGATCTTTTGTTATATTATTGATAAGAAGAAGTGATCAAAAGTCTGATAATGAGGACTCTATAGGTATTGTCTAACCCTTCAAATATACAACCATAACAACTTTGTTTACTGTTAGTAATTCTGTTTATTTTTTTGGTATAAAAATCCTGTATATTTTTGTGAAAACTTAATTTATTTTATTCAAATTACAAATTTATATAATATTTAAAATGTATTAATTAAATATATGTTATCTTGTTAGATTAGATTGGAAAAATAACTTAAAATGTGTTAATTGATTTTATATTTAATTTTCAATATTATAAAATTAGTTTATGATTATTAATCTAATATTTTGAATATATCCAGCATCTAAAAAATTATTCATATAAATTATTGTACAAACATATCAAAGAAATTCTAAAACAAACAAATTTGTCTAAATCACATCTAATATGTATGAAAAATTATGTTAACTTTTTTTTATCATTTCCACGAATGGATGAATGAATTTGGATTCAATGCATTGCTTTTTATATAAATCTGTGAGTTATATAAAAGTTTGTTTGAAGTGAGAAATGGCTTTAATCAGTAATATTCGCTTCAAATAACTCGATTTCAAAGCGAATGTCTTTTATATTCTGTGAGACAATCATCTAAATCATCGATCATTGAACTGTTGAGACCATCAAAAGGGTTTACATATAACTGTTGTGTCGACAAAAACTCCGCAACCAA
This sequence comes from Oppiella nova, assembly GCA_905397405.1. NCBI lineage: Eukaryota > Metazoa > Arthropoda > Arachnida > Sarcoptiformes > Oppiidae > Oppiella > Oppiella nova. Next base: position 14,261 of record CAJPVJ010000496.1, read on the forward strand.
TTCAACTCATTTTGCCATTTAAATAATATGCGAAAACTTGAGTTTATTTTAAAGAAATTTAATATAAATTAAATATAGAGGAAAACAAATAGTCTTATATTGGATTTGGGAATGCTATATGCAAATTGATTTTGGTTTTTTAAATAAATAATTGAAAAGTGAATTTATTGATGCATTAGAGGAATGAAAAGTGTACAAAATTAGTGTAATTCAAATCTCATGTGTAATATAAATACAATTTGTTTTAATATTATTTGTGTTAACTTTTTGTGCGAATTCTTCCACTCTTTAAATACATTGAAAAAAGTGAATAAATCTTTATTTGCATAATAATTATTTCGGAATTATTTTACAAATTTTATTTTAAATAAATGAAAATATTGTTTACCTAATCTTTATATTTAATATATTGTAAATTTACCTAAAAATTATAGACATTTTATACAAAAGATTCAAAAGCATACAGATGTGGTGGGTTTTTGGTTTAAAGTAAAAAACTTTATTCTTATATCAATATATATTCTGTGTATTCCGTGTGTATATAATTTGAATATATTTTGTGTGTGCTATCGATTTGAATAATAACAAAATGTAAGGAATATATTCAACAAAAACTCCTTTTTCAATAACTTATTAACAACAGTAAAGGTTTGTCGGAATACAGGAATACATATATATTTTGTGCAAAACAGCAAAAAAGATGTAATAATGTTTGGAAAGCTGTGTTCAAAATGCAGACTCATATCTGTGCCGAACAAGTGATGCAACAGAATGTGAATATGTATTGAAGTGCTGAACGCTATACGAGTCAGACATCGACTCCAAAAACTGCTTTAGTTTAGTGGGGATTGAGTGCCAGTCATGCTCTATACCAATGCCTTTCCTTATTGGACACATCATACGACAGACTGAAAGCATTTTCTATGCCATAGATTATGGTTTTATCGGCAGAAGTGGTCGCTCACAGTCTGTTGTCTTCACACAAACTTTATATAACCACTAATTGTTTAGTTCACCGCAAACACAGTCACCAACGCATCGCTGTATCCCTGTTCACAGGTATTGTCTTTTCATTATTCATACTTTTTATTATAATATTCTTTAACATTATTTTATTTAATTTGAAAGTGTAGTGGAATTAGTCTAAGAATTGAGTTAATGTTATATTCGTTGTTAGTCTGTCAGTCAAAATTAAATTCAATTTTCAAAACAATATTTGTTATATTTGTGATGCAAATTGTAATTTCATATGAACGTAATATAATTCAACTGCAAATTCATTTGCTAACATTAAACTCAATGCAATTTAATGAAACAACTGGTGGTTTGAAAAAATCACATTAAAATGAAAATAAAAATGAAATTTAAAAACAATAAATTCTTAGTAATAGACTTTTACTAATTATGAACAGAATCGGAATATAGAGTGCAGTAACTTATTATAAAAACAGTTGTGTTAATGTGAGCACTACTTTTATCGATTCAACAAAATTATTGTTTCTTTTTCTCTTAATTAAGAGTAATTATTTATATAAAAAACTCATATAAATTGAATATAATATACTATACAACAATATACTGCAAAAAGTAGAAACTATTCTATGTACTGTACTGTACAGTATATTATCATCCACTGTACTGTATACTGTATAGTACCTGACACTTTATACTACACAGTTATATTAGACTGTACATTATTTATATTGTATTCTAGTTATTTCACATTCTTTGCATTACATTTTTGACCTGAAAATAAAATTTCCTTTTTTAAATCCCAATATTGAAGTAAAAGTAATTTTTCAGTCTTTAATAAACATGTAATATAATGGGAGCCTATCCCGCAGAGAGAATTTAATTGAAATTCAATAAATATAAATTTATATTAAAATCTACGTTATTAACAAGTCATTTTAAAAAACTTAATAGTAACACGCAGGATATAAATAATTTGTTTTTATTAACTTTAAGTCAAAAATTAAAAATACAACCTCAAGACCTTAACTAATTTGCTTTTAATCTCATTAAAGACTTAAACTATATTTACTTTATTTAAATTTTATTGATTTGTTTTTATATTTTCTCTAATAAAATTTTTCAAGAAGATATTATAAAAGTTTTAAGGTTTAATTTCTAACTGTTGCTGATTAACACAATATGAATGTTGGTTTTTGTTGTGAATATGTGAACACAAATATGTATTTTTAGATACAAAATGATTTTTGTAATAATTTTATAAAGAACAAGACTTTTATGTGTACATTATAATGTTATTTACTCTAAAAAAGTTTTTTATTTATCTCTTTCTTCTTTTAAAAAAGTATTATAGAAAGAAAGAAACGGAGAGTTAATAAAAAATAGCATTTGAGTCGAGGTCTAAACTTGAGTTTTTAGCTCAAGAATCTTATTCCCAAAAATAACATTATGTGTGAAAATTTATGAACAAATTCTCTGAAAAACTTGTTAAGATTGAGTTTGAATTCATTATTGAATTTCTAAACGATTATAAATGATCTCAAATTTTATTTGTTTTCTTAGCATTCATTCAATAAGAATTTGTTTTATTGTTTAATATTATTTTGTATAACATTTGATGACATATAATTTATTGCTGTTTTTAAGAAAGCATTGTTTTCAACAAAAATAGAGAATTAATTTGAAGTAAAAATTATTTCTGACAAACATTTCACTTAATTTGAAATGTCTTTTGACAAATACTTTGCGATTACTTTTCCAATGAATGGATTTGTTTTATGACTTTCTCTTTTATTTAATACATTAAGCATTTCTAAAAATTTATTATTTTAGTTTTTGGTTTTTAATTTTATTAATATAATTTGATGTGATATTTACCCGTCAACTCAAGTATGAACTGCTATTATCCCAAAATAGCAGAACTTATAAACAAATATAAGAGTAAACAAGAAGTGTGTTCTTGAGTGAGAGGTCGACCTAACCGTTAGTTACTCTTTATAAACACTTTATGGCATCCTTTCTATGAATATTACTATGTCTTAACCCAAATGTCTCTCTTATATCATTGTCCAAAAGCTGATGACTCGTAAAGATTGTTAGAGGTATACATTGCATCGAAAATATCCAGAATATCAGTAAAACCAGTCGCTGTTAGTCTTGAAATCCATTACTCTTATGTCAGAACTATAGGCCAAACAGTTTAATAGCTTTAAATAGAGTATGAAAACAAATTAAACTGTTTTTTGGTTATTCATAAAAATGTCATTTCGTTATTAATTTATGCCATTTCTTATAACTTATAAGGAAAATCTGAAAATTGCTTTTTGTGGGCGACTGTCTCAGTGGCTTTAGTATCGACACAACACTACTGTATATCAATAAAGAGTATCGCAATAAATGACCGAAAGATGATATAAAAAAGAAAGGTTCAGATTGAATGCAATCTTAACATAAAGTCATTTTGAACGAGAGTTACAAATATATTGGAAGCTATTCTTTGGTTATTAAGTCAGACTTCAATTCAGGTCTACCACTGGTAAGTGACCTGTCGTTTAGCCATTCATTTGTTTAGTTATTGAGAAAATATGTCATCAAACACAACACATTCACTATTCTTTATATTATTTAGTTATTTCTAGTTGTACTGTATATAAGTGTTTCCATAAGTATATAAATTATTCTGCATTTAATGAGAGTTCAAATTAATCACAAACTATGATATGTCATTAATATTAAACAACTTGATTAATTACTTTGCATTACATAAAAACTGGTCATTTATTTATGATTTCGCCGATTCTAAGCCATCACTAATCGGATTATGAGAATACATAAAACTTTTATACATTATATGATAATATTATATTAGCGGATGTGCGTTCATTTAAATGTAATGAAATTCACTGGTTTTAAGTATTTAATTAAAGGTATTAAGTTATTTAGAAGTCTATTTTGAGAAAAGAGACAAATATTATTTTAGAGGAAGGAATCTCTGAATTACTCACAAATCCCTCGTACTATATGTCATCTGTGATCAAACTCTTTGATGATTGCTCTCTCCTTATGATTGATACTAAAAGTGATTCAAACAAGAATATTCTCAAAATTCACAAAACAATGCGTTATTCTTATAATCTTCTGTCAATATTCCTGCACTTGTCATACGTGAGGGCCGGTAGGGAACAGTTGATACATCTATGCGTTGATAAAAAAGTTTTATCTTTTATGCAAACTCTTGCCGATAATAAAATGCAAACAACAAAGATGCAACATTTGAATAGATTGTTTAGATTATCGAGTCTCGTTATTCAAAGACTGTTAGATCCACTCCCTTTGCCACTGGACTCGCACTTTAATCCAAACATATTTAATATCCCACTCAATGGAGAACTCAATTATAAACCAGAATCTGTTGAGAATTCCAATGGAAATGAGTGTAATATCGATGAAAATTACGATTCTTTAGACGAAAGCGATTCAGACAATGAATCCAATGACAGTCAATCTATTTCAACAAATTTGGACAATAAGACTGTTATTTCTTATGAGCAGTTTTTCCCGGAATTTAAAGATTTTGAATTGAATCCAGTGTTTAAACAAAAGGTTGAATCAAAAGAAAATAGAGAGAGAAAAAGAAGTATCGAAAACATTAAAAGTCTATTTTGTGGCTGTTTTTCAAATTATCAAAACAATAATAATAACAGATCTATAGATGAGGAAGAAATTGTAGAACTGAATGAAAATAAAATGGATTTGAATTCAATAAAAGAAATGATAAAAAGCGAGAAAGAAGGCAAACGTAAAGAAGTCTTTATGGAGAGTGCGGACTGGCGTCAAGTATACACACAAATGGCCACAAAAACCATTAGTATTCAACCGATTGTCACATTAGCTGAACCAGANGACTGGTCCATCAGCTTCTGAGCCAACCCGAGCCGCCGGTGCGACCGCTTCACCGCCAGTGACGTGATGTGTCCGTGAGGGTCGTCATCCGAGTCCTCCTCCATCTTCGCCAACACGTAGCCAACAATGGATCCGCTCTCGTCTTCGGCAACGTATGAGAGCTGAGGCCACGACAAGCCGTGATAGAAGTAGTACTTCATCTGATAGTTCTCCGGCAGACACAACAGGTTGCAGTGTTGCATATTCATCAGATCACATGGCTGACATACAGGCAGACATCATGGTATAGTAGACAATCAATGACAATCAGTCATCACTTACTTTAGCGCATCTGATATTCATGTCTCCTATGGATCAGTGATGACTCTTTGGCATCAAATCAACGGTCAATTGCGAACAATCGTGGGTTTGTTTACAAGCGTTGGATTCAGTGTTGAATCACGTGTTCATTCATTCAGATGTTTGAATGCAATAAATAATGTGTAATTCAATCAATTGAATGGATATTAATAGAAGTGTTTGACAATAGGTTTGCCACCAGAATGTGAATCACTTTCTCATTGAATTGAATATTGTGTGCAAAATAGGGAATAAGTTTTGCGTCAATTAAAAGTCAATTGCAATGCTCTGTCAGATTCGGGTGCGGACTCTAACCACGAGTACATTACATACGTGCGAAAGGGAGTGACAGTCAGTGTTGGCTTTGTATGCCTAACAGTGCATGGAGTAGAGGACAGGGATGTGTGTGTTGTGGTCGTAGTGTATGTATGAAGTGATGAGAGTGTGAGAAGAGGTGCGCCTCTGAGAGCACTGCAGATATTGTGCACATTTTGCTGAGTGTATGGTTTGCTGTGTTTGTATGCATTGAGCGCTGCATTGGTTTGCATTCAAAATGCCGTTAACTGTGATGTGAGAGACTCTGACTGACTGTCTGTTGAATGTGTGACAGATATTACGCCAGAAGTGGTCATCATATGAATCATCACTTCACACAACACACCGTTGACTACATGTGACCATTGGTTCACTGTATATGTGCTCATCGCTCACCACTAGATTTGTTTGCATTTTCATAAACAATTGACACTTTATTAATGGGTAAGCATTGCTTGAAAGTGCATTTATTTTACTAATTATATAACTATCGCTTTTAAACATGTTTTGTATGTTATGAACTATTTTTATATTGCTATATAAATGGATTAGTTTTGTATGATGTGTTCAAATATGAATTGTGTGGCAATAATGAGTGAATTGGTGGAGAGTATTAGCGGTAAGCCGTGAGCCTATGTTAAGTGTATGTTCAGTGTTAGCTATTTTTGGGCGTTGTTTAGCCTCTGGTGAGTCTATGCCTTAGATTACGTGATGTAATAAAAGGATTATATATTGCCTGTAATGACAGGTAGACTATGTGTGCAAAGCCTGTGTTCACGTGTGAGTCATCGGCGACTGTCAGCCCAGCGACTATTTGCAGACAATAATGACAGACCGATAGATATATACCTATTATATAGGCTATAGTTGTCGCCAAACACGCGATCTGTTTCATGCGATGAGTGCACCACTCAGACCAAGATGTGGTGATATGTCTGCCATTGAGTGGTCACTGACTCGTCTTCGGTGGACATGTCATGCGATTCACACAATAATTCACTTCAATCTAAACCTATGAACCCAACCATTAGTATGCAGTGAAGGCTTCAATTATACGATATATTGATTTGAATACAAGTCGTAAGCATTAATGAATATTTCAGTGATGTTTAAGATCTAAAACTTATAATTTATGGCATTATTTAAGGAAATGATAAAACCTTTATGTAATAAATGAGATAACATTAGATAAATGAGATAAAACTCAATCTCTTTAATCATATTTTATTTGTTTTCTTAAGTTATGTTTGCATTCATTTACAAGTCTTTTGAAACTTGAAATTCAAATCAGATATTAATTTTAAGTTTAAGGTTAATAGCGATTGCTTTGCATACATCTGAATATGAAATAAAGCCATAAATAAAGTGTTAAAAAGCATTCATTCCTTAAATGAAAAACAATTAGAGAAACAATGAAAACAATGTGTAAATTGGATTGATTTGATTGAAGGGGAGGTTTGGGTTTAGTGTTGAATTGTGTCCAAACAGAGCCCACACATGATTAGATGAGATAATTACAGAGTAATGGCAATATGCTGTGTATTAGTGTAATAGTGAATGAATGCGATATTGCAATAATAGTGTAATCACTCGTTGGGTCAGTTATTACAGTATTACATGTTATGTAAGCAGTGGTGGTAATGAAGTGAATGTTGTTATGGCAGGTGTGCTCTAATACCCATCGGAATGCATTGCAATCTCAAGCAAACTTCCTCTACAGAGTCCACACCATCGCTGCTGCCATTCCTCCCAATCCTCTATCAAATACAAATAGCGATGGCTTTAGGCATCCAAAGAGTATTTGATTGTTAAAAGCTTTTCATATATCCGAACGATTATAGTGTAATAAAATAACTCACTTTTTTGCATCTCTTTGCGTTCACTTCAGCGTTGCTGTCACTTAGAGATGCACTCAAACTCAACACAACTTTTTATTATTTATAATATATTTTTATTTTTACAATTTATTTAATGCATTCAAGTTTACAAAATAAAAACTCTTAAGCTCTGACTCTAACCTTGTATTTCAATTGAAACGCTTCCGTACGGATAGTAATACATGTAATAATCGTTTGAAACGATCCTTTTTGTCAAAAGAGAGATATTTTTAGATACTTTGCGTTCACTTCTCTATTCTCTAACCACTGTATATTTTGTATGATAGGCTATGATATGATATGCAGTTCCGTATCAATTGAATAACACAAATGTTATTTGTGTTCATTTTTTAATTCATTATAAATTGTCTGATGTTTAGAATTGCATTAAACTCTACAATATTTGTTAGACTTTGCATAATAGGATATGTTATTGACTTTAATATGCTAACAGTGTTTAACTAATGAATCAGCAAATTGTATCACATTTGGGCACTAATGGACTTTTAAAAATATTTTGTTTTCTATAGACTTAATGTCAAAACTTTCCCATCATTTTAATACCGGAGTATGAAGTCAAATGTCATTGTCTTTAGAGTCGGCGCTATAATTGAATCGGAAATTATAGCCCAAAACTTGTTTATCTAAATCTAGTTATTTGTGGCATTATTTTGCACTCAAATTAATACACTCTTTTAATTGAAATGCGGTTTTTATCTCAATAAGATTAAGCTAACGGTTAAAATAATTATTTGTTTTGGATTTGGTTATAAGAATTTAATGCCAAACTCTTATCGTCTCTCATAACAGAATTTATGGCATTATTATTATAGTGACAGCAAATGATTAGATTAACGTTATATCCATCATTCACTTCAGCGTTAATTCATTTCATTAAATTCAGTCAATTGTCTATAGTCTACATAATTGTCGTTATATTTATATAACAATATTAATGATGTAAAACATCCTCATCTCAACCCTCCGCACATTGTATAAGAATTTTAATAGTTATTGCAGTCGTGTTGTGTCTAATGTAAACATTTTAAAAATATTAATGCATTCATATTCATGTGATTATGATATAATAATTTATTTAATGTGTGTTTTGTCTATTTTTTATAGATTTATACAAATTATGATATATTTGATGGCAAAAGCGACTTTTACATTAAAACATAGCAAAATGCATACAATTTACACGATTTTAGTACTAGTATTAAGTTTATTGAATGGTATCCAATGTGTTCAATCGCCCCCATCTATCATCAAACAGCCCCCATATGAACAACTATATCAGGTCTCGCAGTCGAGCGATGAGGCCGACCGACCCTTTGTGCTCGAGTGCGAAGCCAAAGGAGATCCAGAGCCCACTTACCGATGGATCAAAAATGGCTTAGAATTCAATTATGTGGCCTATGATAAGCGAATCAATCAACAGCCACGCAGAGGGACACTGGTGTTCACCAAACCAGACAGTGTGGATGAGGGGCTGTACCAGTGTTTCGCTGAGAACAAACACGGCACAGCCGTCTCCAACGCCGTCTTTCTCCGCAAATCAGAACTCAATTCATTCGCCGATGAAGAGGTTCAGGACGTCTATGTCAACGAAGGCGAGCCCCGCACTATCGACTGCAACCCTCCCACCGGTTATCCCAAGCCATCCATTTTTTGGATCATATTGTCCAATACCGGTGCCCTCAGGAGTATTAACAGTTCGCGACTAACTGTCGACCCGGAGGGAAGGCTCCACTTCTCAAACCACTGCGCTGTCCTGTACAAGCTGCTGCGCTTCATGCGGACAAGACGGTGAAGCCAGAAGTCCTGCCTCATGTTTCACCCGCCATTCTGCTTGGAGTTCCAGCTCCGCAGACCATGAAGTCCTGTCCCCAGTCACCCGCCTTTAATGCAATACACATCCCCGCCATCAGTGCCTGCGCTCAAAGACCAGAAACTCGAATTGCATTGCATTTACGGCGGGACACCCCTTCCCGATATCACGTGGAGTAAAAGGGGCAGTAAAATAGAGGGCTCGCACTTCACGTACAATAACTATGGAAAGACTTTAGTTATAAATAAAGTGGATTTTTCTGACGAAGGTTTGTTTAGTTTGTAATTTGTTATAATTTATTTATTTAATAATTGTCTCTCCAATAGGAGTCTACGAATGTACGGCCAGTAACGGCATCGGTAGTCAAAGGACTCACGCAATGGAAGTGAAAGTAAATGCCGCCCCCTTTTGGATTGAATACCCCAATGACACGAACGCAGCCGAAGGGGAGACCGTATCGTTTAAATGCATTGCTTCGGGCATTCCTGAGCCTAAGTTGCAATGGTTTGTGAACGGAGTGCCCATAGAGAAGGCACCGACCAATAACCGGCGCAAAGTTGAAGGATCTGTTCTGACCGTAACTGATCTGATAGAGACTGTGGACACTTCTGTCTTCCAGTGCAACGCCTCCAACGTTCACGGATACGCCTTCCGGGACTTCTATCTCAATGTCCTGAAACTCCCGCCCACTATCACCG
>CAJPVJ010000497.1:3634-24176 GCA_905397405.1 Oppiella nova
ACACAATGATAGGGTTTGCAGGGGTTGTAGTTGTGTTGCATAACGTTGTCTATGAATTGACGCACAGATGAGGTCATGAAATAGATGTTGTAATGAATTGCAATACATTTACACTATTTATTCACGAAATGGTAAACATTATTACAGTAAACAGTGTTAACAGTATTCATATAATTAGTATTTGATATTAATTGTAATTATTATTAATACAAATACATAGCAATTGCCCTACAATTGAGCGATCAGTCGATGAAGCTATGAATTGTCTAATGAATTGAATGATATTTTTAAATATTTTCGTATTTTATTAACATTTATATTGAGAGCACTTTTAATGTTATTTCAAATTTGATTACATTTTAATCAAACATTTGATGATCTGATGGCAAACGATAGGATATATGGATGGACCCAAAGCACCGACTCTTCAACCATTGAGGTTACCATTCATTACCACTTATGATCATTGCTTACCATTTAATACATTTAAATCACCATTAATTGCAAAATACATGTAAATTGGACACTCATTTTGATTGCATTTATTTTGACAAATATTTATAGTATTTGTAGTTTTTATTGCAATTAAGTGAGTCATTAGTATTTTAATTGTATTTAATATACACCATATTACACATGAGTTTTAATTTGTAAATGAATATATTGTTGCATAAAAATTATTTTATTTAACAGTAATAGATAGCAAATTACTTACAAAACAAATGAAAGCTTTAAATATTGATTTTTTCTACATTTGTACGATTCATATATGAATGCATTAATTGTTTTATGTTTTACCTCCAAATGATTTGCAATCAAATCTTGTTTAACATGTAATTGCATTTTACTGTTATAGTGCTTTGAAAGTTTTTATGAACTCGTAAAACAATGTGAATAAAACATTAGCATGCTCAATATTAATGACAATTTAGAGCAAAAGAGTTTAGTTTAAATTAGTGTCAAAACAAATTGATTGAATTTAAAACAAAAGCGGATTATTTGATAGGAATTGGTGTTCAATACAGAAACAGATTAGATATTAATTGTTTTGAATGGCTTTGTATTCAGTTATCAGACACTGTATGACTGAATGTGTAATAAACGTGATACTAGTCTCATATGGTATGCCTATTACTCCACTAATGACAAGCAATAAAAGTGTTGAATACCTATTACAGGACGCGTCAGACATACGACTTCTTCGGCTTAAAGTGTTTGCCGGACATAACTTGGCGAAGAAGGATATCTTTGGCGCAAGTGATCCATACGTTCGCATCGACTTAATACGAAATGCTGACGACTCGGTCATCGACTCTGTTTACACGAAGACTAAGAAAAAAGTGATTATTTTTATCATTTTTACTAATAATACTCTGTTTCTAATACGACTTGAAATGCCTGTCCGTTCAGACATTGAATCCAAAATGGGAGGAAGAGTTCATATTCAGAGCCAATCCTAATAACCATAGATTACTGTTAGAAGTGTTTGATGAGAATCGGTTGACTCGCGATGACTTCCTCGGAATGGTTGAACTCCCACTCCATAACATTCCCACAGAAAGAGCCGGTCGTACCATATCTCAGAAGTATTACATTTTGCGTCCGCGAAGGTATAGCTACTGTAAACCTATATTATAGGGTATTAATGTGTTGTGGTGTATGTGCAGTGCCCGGTCCAAAGTGAAGGGTCATCTGCAGCTCTATCACGCGTACATCACTTCCACTGAAGAAGACGAGACGCAATCCATTCAAGAGAATGAGGTATAGATTGACGACTCTATTGTATGACATATAATCCAATGTACGATCTATACTGACAGCCCGGTTGGGAAGTGGTTGACGTTGAGAACGGCTCTGAAGAGCAAGCGGCCCAACCCATTGTTATGCAATCGAGTAGTTCTGAGTCGATATCGACTATATTGCCGTCGGGTTGGGAGGAACGACAGGATGCCAACGGACGGACATATTTCGTGAACCATATCGCACGGACCACCCAATGGCACCGACCGACTGATACAACCAGTATTAATGAAGACCAAACGCAACAAAGAAGTTTAGAATCGGCTCAAGAGTTCAGACGTCGTGTCCACATAAGTGTCGAACAAAATGGCGAACAGAACTCAACAAATGAAGAGTCCATTAGTGAAGTAAGAGTTGATCCATAGATTTAAAACAATTATAGTACTGTTTATCGTATAAGTTATATTGATTATATTGATTGACTAAAACCTGCATTTGATATTCAAATGACACATAAATGACAATTTTGAATGAAATCCTAAATGAAAGCAATATTCAAATGATCACTACTTGTGCCCCAAGTTATTAGAATCTCAACGACGACTCACACTCACATCACACACAATAAATCCCTCACTTGTGAACACATCTCGTCGACACTCAGAGGTTCTCATCCCTTGCGTTGCGGTCAATGATTAAGGCTTTCGGCGATTTCCCCTTTTATTGCTTTACTTTTTGTTTTTATACAATTTTACTAATGCTTTTCACTCAATATTAACACACATTTGCCACTAATAATCTAAATTTACTCAAAATTCATTCCCTGCATTAATTTAAACGCCGAATACCTTTTTCATCGATTATTTGCATTTGTGTGCTTAGAATTCACTGCAATGCTATTTATTTTGTTTGCATTTTGGTAGAGATTTGTGTCAAATAAACGCTTGAATGTTGTGTTAAATAGTTTAAAAATGCTTCAAATTTGATGCAAATTAGACTTTTAGTCTTAATCTTTTATTAACTTTAATTGTAAATAAATTAATGACATTACTTATCGGACAATCAGGACGGCCGGGAAGTTTGAGTTTATTGAGCTGGCGACCGGTGTCTAATAGATGTTAAGGTGTTAGTTTCGATGGTTTACCGAACGGCTGGTCATTACAAGTGGCACCGAATGGACGCATATTCTTCATTGACCACAACTCTAAGACGACCACTTGGATCGACCCGAGGAATGGAAAGGCAAGTCCTGCGCCCAACCAGACCAATGTGGCCAATAGGCCGAAGTGCAGTACAGTCGACGACTTGGGACCCCTTCCTGACGGCTGGGAGGAAAGGATGCACACCGACGGACGCATATTCTTCATCGACCACAGTATGTATTCAATCGATTGGATGTTTGTTTAGGTATTTGACTGTTTGTTGAACTCATTGTAATGACAACCAGACAACCGGGTCACACAGTGGGATGACCCTAGAATTAACAATCCAAACATTGCGGGGCCGGCCGTTCCATATTCCCGAGACTACAAACGCAAATACGAGTACTTGCAGCTCCGTTTGCCCCGACCATCTAACGTGCCAAATAAGTTTGAAATAAAAGGTTGGTTACAGTAGTTGTAATTGTAATAATCAAAGCAAATGTTTTTCGTACGCCTGATCTAACCCTTTCCCTTAACATCAATACTAAGGCCAACACTACGGCCAACCCTAAGATCAAACTGCATACCAAAACTAATGCCAAAACTAGTATTACTGTTACAGTAGTACCGATGAACCGATAAATCTAATTTAAATTGTACCAAAAGTTAACAGAAACAACATATTTGAGGACTCGTATCGATCCATTTCCAGCATAAGTCGCGTCGATTTACTCAAAACCAAACTATGGCTTGAGTTTGATCAGGAAGAGGTGCTGGACTATGGCGGCGCCTCCAGGGAATGGTTTTATTTGCTCTCCAAAGAGATGTTTAATCCATATTACGGTTTGTTTGAGTACTCGGCTGCGGATAACTATACGCTTCAAATAAACCCATTCTCTGGGATGTGTAATGAGGAGCACTTGTCTTACTTTAAGTTCATCGGACGTGTGGCAGGAATGGCTATATTTCACGGTTTGAATGCTTTATTTCATTTATTGCGTGCGATGTGTCTAATTTTATATATGCAAATACTTAGGCAAACTGTTGGAAGCCTTCTTCATCCGACCCTTTTATAAGATGATGTTAGGAAAGCCCATCCAATTGAAGGACATGGAGAGCGTGGACACCGAGTATTTCAATTCTCTCAAATGGATCCTAGAGAACGATCCTTTGGAGCTCGACCTCAGGTTCTCCATCGATGAGGACCTCTTCGGACAAATAGAACAGCGAGAGCTCAAGCCTAAGGGCTCACACATTGCCGTCACTCAAGACAATAAACTTGAATATATTGAGTGAGTGATGATTGTCTGCCATTCATGTCTCAAATAAATATTTGATCCATAGTTTGGTGATTCAATGGCGATTCGTTTCTCGAATTTTACCACAAATGGAGGCATTTCTCGAGGGATTCAATGAATTGATTCCATTAAGTCTTATTAAAGTGTTCGACGAACACGAGTTGGAACTACTCATGTGTGGCATCGGAAACGTTGACGTGAAGGACTGGAAGCAAAACACTGTCTACAAAGGCAGTTATCACCCCAACCACATCGTTGTCCAATGGTTTTGGAGGGTTTGTTCGCTTGACATGTGATTGATATGGTGTACGGTATAAGTGATGTAATGTGTGATTAGGTGGTGCTGTCGTTCAACAATGAGATGCGTTCCCGTCTGTTGCAGTTCGTGACGGGCACCTCACGGGTGCCTATGAATGGCTTCAAAGAACTGTATGGAAGTAATGGCCCCCAACTGTTCACTATAGAGAAGTGGGGAACCCCTCACAATCTGCCCCGTTCTCACACATGGTATTTAATGCTCGCACTGACCATCAGTTGATAATTAATTGAATTGATTTGTGGATTAGTTTTAATCGATTGGATTTACCCGCTTATGAAAGCTATCAGGAATTGAGGGAAAAGTTGATTCAAGCGATTGAAGGCTCGGAATCATTTGGAGGAGTCGATTGAGACATTGGATCTATTGATGATTTATGCACTCATTTCTAAATTATTATATCTTTTAATATATATATTGTTTTTAAGAGAAGATAACTGAACGGAAGACTCTGTGATTTTATAAAGAATTGATTAATTCGAGTATTTTAATCGTGATATCACTTAATTGTTGGCTTAAATCGCTTATAAAAAAATTTAAAGTTATTGTATAAAAGTTTTCAATTAGTTTTCAATTGAATTTTGTATTATTGTATAAATATAAAGGAAATATAAGGCAATTATAATGTAATTCAAGCTATTATTCAATTATGACTTATATAATGATTATTAACAGATTTAATATATACGTTGATTTTATTCAATAAATTGCTTTAAACGTCTCATAATTGGCTTTAAGTGAATTATTGTACTTAAATCAGTGCGATAATGAATTGCATAAAAATATTGGGATAAAGTTGACAAAATGAACTGTATTGCATTGCATTGCATTGCGTACAGTATTATGCAATGCATGACACTTTTACAACTACTGTATGACATTTGAACAGTAGATAGACTATAATACTCACTGTTGTACCTCTGTTTACATTCATAGGCTATGATTCATAGGTCAATACAAACACATGTCATGCAATGCATTCAAATAGTGTGTAGTGTTTGCGAGTGAATGGATGAGTGAATGGATGTGTAAATTGCAGTGAAATGGCAGTGAATTGGTGTGGATTAAGACACAAATGCATTGAATTGATGGTCACCCTCGACCACATGTGCATCCAATCCAAGAGATGCACTCATTTCAAGTTCAGACCCGTTCAGCACAAGCAACAGATGTCTGTTATCCACAAATTGGTGGCCAATAACACAGACAATGTTTTGGCAAAACTCATGCAAAACAAACCAAACATCATATCCAAGGGGTCGCCTAATAGGAGGGACAGTGACCGGAGTGACCACCAGAGCAGTGATAAAGTGATGACCAGAAGAATGACTGTATTGAACAAACAGCTTCTTCAGGCCATTTCAGACGTGCTCTCAACCGAACAAATCGGCGATGAGTTGAATGAACTCCAGGTCCACATCACTCAGGTATGTCTGCCATGACTGATGAGGTCGCGTATGGTTTAGTGATTGAGAGACAATTGGTTCGCACCGTTAGGTCAGAGTTAATAAGCGCTGCGATTCTGCGAATGTCTATTGGATCTCAAAATGTGATGAAACCGAAAGAGTGGTCCAAATGTTGGACCAAATGAAGGGACGATTACGTCAACACGTGATGGACAGGCATTTGATGCATTCCGTGCCGTGGATTCAGTTTGTATTAGACGTCTCACAAAATCATTGCCAAGAAGTGGACAGAATTCTGAAGAAATGCGATTTCGGGCCCGACTTCGAGCCCTTCGACGCGACTATGTTTGAGACGCCGTACCAAAGGGTCAGTCGATTGGAGGGGAAGACGATCGTTGAGACGCCACCGAAGGCTCACAATATAGACGAAGTCTATGACTGTCTGACACTTAAGAAGCCAAATGATATGCAAATGAATTGTTTGGGTCTTAACTATGAGATGATTATGAATATTGTTTTATCAAATCTTAACAAATCTCGAGCACAACACAGAAGTTTCAATGCAGTGGCGGATCCATTGCCACCACCCGACTGGTCAGTTGAGCCACCAGTGCCTCAGCCCAATGAATCGGATGCCATCTATAACACCGATGAGAGGATTAGAGTCATGAAAAAGTTTTTAGTGGAGAACCGGAAGAAGAGGGAGCGGTTGTCCCGGTCTCTCAAACGCTCAATCATTTTGGATGAAATGCAAGTCAGTTGTCATTTGAGTGATGCTTTCGATAGATATGAACAAAACGCAGAGCATTTCGATGAAGAGTTCACTCAAGACTTGGATTCCACTTTAGATCTGGAAGACGCGTCCAATGAGTCAAATGATACACAAAATGAAAATATTTAGAAATTGTAATCAATATCTTTAATTCAATGAATAGATTGTAAAATAAATACAGTACAGTACAGTACATTGGTACTGTATATATAATTAAATGAATTTTTAATTTAATTAATTTCGGGAAACAGTTTGTAATCGATTGACGTTAAAGTGGAGTCAATAATAACGGGTAGTTTAGTGTTGAACGTTAAGTCATCGACACTCAAGTGCTGTGAATTGGCGTATAATAGGCTCGTCTGAAAGTTTTCGACTTTGAAGTTACAAATGGTCTCAATGTCAGACAACTTTTTATTCAAAGTGTTTATTTCAAAACTCAGTTTTATTTGTCCAGATTTGGGAAACTTAGTTCCAATGACCCAAAAGAGACCATTCGTTTCACACCTTAATTGACCGAAAGTTAGGTTAGAGTTGATTGGATTCAGACTACTATTTGTTGACATATGCTTGAAGTTGACGTTGAAATAAGTGAACTTAAATTGAGTGCAATTTCTCAAATTGAGTGTCAACTGAATTCTGCATATATTGCTGTCATTTCTGATGTCAACCATTTGATAGGCATATGAGAGGAATGTCTTCGCGGCATCCGAACAGCACTTATAATGGATTGCATGCAACGGGTTCTGAAGCAATGGTCGTATTTGAATGTTTGACTCATTTTGAGTACAATTTGGTGGCAAAACCAGATTTAGTGATTCAATATTTCTTAGCTTAAGAGTTAATAAACTATTTGGTGTCAGAAGTGATCCACAATATGATTGGTCTGTACTTATGGTTCCGAATACCAGCTCTTTATCTCTGTTTCTAGAAATCAATTCATTGACACCTATTTTCAAGCAATCGTTTTGTGGTTTAGACTCTGTTTTCGTCATTTTCTTGGCATTCAGTTTATTCAGTGTTTCATAGTTTTGGTTAATAAGAGTACCAAAGGGTGACATCGTTGTCATCAACCATTCAATCCACGAGAGGTCCTAAAAGTGGACAAACAATTAGTTAGCAAAACAGTGAGGAAGTGATGTCTCATTACTTTATCGGAAGTGAAATAACGAGAGATTGTCTGCAAAGAAGTGAAACACAAAGAAATGCACTTTTCATCGATTAAGTCAATTGTGGTCTCTTTGTGACCATTCATTGCACACAACGGATAGCCGCAGAAGAGGATCCCCTTGTGCTCCACTACAAGGATTGGCCACAAATGGCTGCTCTTGTAGTCCATTGCGATCACCGGTAATTGATTTGATTGGAAGCACTGGGACTCCGAGTCATCACTACTGCCACTATTGATGCCCAAAGAGGTCAACACCGAATCAATTAACTGATTATCACTCGTGATGTCAATGTCCTGTAAACCCATTCTTTGGGCCCTTTTGTGGACGTTTGCAAACCGACGGAAATATAAAACTGACCGCAAGTTCAGTGAAATAATCCAAAAGTATCGCAAAGACATCGCAAACTGATCTCAACTGAAGGGGACGGGAGGTGTGGATGAAGTGGAGGGGCCCTCACAGTAGGCGTCAATCATTGACAGATATGTCACGTGTTTTGCACTCTATTTGTAAACATTGTCTGCATTTCGTCATTGAGTCCATTGAGTGACACGTTATTTGTGGCAATCATTCAGACCATTGATTCAAATGTGAAAATGTCTTTTACCTCAAGAAAGCGTGTCTTCGACGGCGATCACCAATTCATACCATTATCTTCTTCGGGAAACCAATCCCTTCAAAGTCATACCAATTCTCCGAAGAAGAGGAATAATTATGAAATGTATGTCATTTATGGCGATAGGAATCTATATTCAAGGGTCAGAGAGGTATGGATCAAGTGTTTGGTGGCAGACCTACTATTTATAAGACATGTATTCATTTAACGATGACTTCTTTGAACAGTTGCTGAGTTCGAGCGACATCTGCGACAACCAATCGATTGTCAATTATCTGCAAAAGACTTTTCCGGAATACAAACGCAAGAAGAAGTCAGCGCTTATGAGATCTGTTAACAAAGCGCTGGAAATGATTAACAAAGACTTGAGTTCCAGTGAAGACCATGAAAGTGATGCCAAAAGCGAAGACTCACTCGACGTCATCATTAGTCCCAAACCAAGCGATGACATAAACTCATTGAATAAATCGCTTAAAGACTTGTATTCAAACAGATCTCAAGACAACAATTCGGCCAAAAGTAGTGATAATTCAAAGAATATGAACGAAAGGAAAGCGACGACTCGGAGGACAGAGACAGATGTGAACAGTAAAGCCGATCGTAGTATCGATTCTGTGCTCTCGAAACAAATACAACTAAAAGAGCGCTATTTGTTTGAACCCAAACTCACTTTCGATGACTTCGGAGGCATCGATGAAGTTGTGGTCGACATCAAGAAATTGATGTTTCATTTAAGACATCCCACTCTCTACACAACCATAGGTGTCGACCCTCCGCGCGGTTTCCTATTACACGGTCCGCCAGGAGTTGGCAAGAGTGCGATCGTAGAGGCCATTGCCAACGACTTAAACATACCATTCCTCCGGTGCGGTGCCACCGAAATAGTGGCCGGAATTTCCGGTGAAAGTGAGGGAAAGATTCGCGAACTCTTCAGTTTAGCGAAGAGTATGAAACCCTGTATTCTATTCATCGATGAAATCGATTCCATAACTCATAAGAGAGAGAATGCTTCCAAAGAAATGGAACGAAGAATTGTCACACAATTACTGACTTCTTTGGACAGTTTAGGAACCAATGATTCGGAGGGAGTGATGGTTATCGGAGCCACCAATAGAGCCGATGCTATCGATCCAGCGCTCAGACGCGCCGGACGTTTCGATAGAGAAATAAGTTTAGGAATTCCCGACAAAAGTGCCAGAAATGACATCTTAAGGGTTCTCTGCAGGAAAGTCAAGATGACTGAAGACTTTGATTTTGAATCTCTGGCCCACAAAACGCCCGGTTATGTCGGCGCTGATCTCAAAAGTTTGATCCGCGAGTCGGCCGTCAATGCTTTGGAAAGAATTTTATTACTTAAAGAAATAGATATAAACTCTTCGTTCGACAGCAAGAGTTTGAATATAGAAGACATCACTTCCTTATTGACGATTGAGATGAAGGACTTTGAAAATGCGTTGAAACGGATGCAGCCCTCGTCTAAGAGAGAGGGCTTCGCCACTGTGCCGGACGTGACGTGGGATGATGTCGGAGCCCTGGGCTCAATACGAAAGGACTTACAGCTGTCTATATTAGCGCCCATTAAATACGAACAGGACGTCAAGGCGTTAGGTCTGACCACATCTGTAGGCATCCTTCTATGCGGACCACCCGGTTGTGGGAAAACCCTTTTGGCCAAAGCCATCGCCAACGAGTCGGGCATTAACTTCATTTCAGTGAAAGGACCGGAACTGTTGAATATGTATGTCGGAGAGTCTGAACGCGCCGTTAGGTCTGTCTTTATTAGAGCCCGTAATTCCAAACCGTGTGTCATATTCTTTGATGAAATCGACGCTCTCTGTCCTAAACGAAGTGATTCCGAAGTATTGCTCAAATTTATAGCATTAATAAATGATTTATTAATTATGATATGATGTTTGGTTTAGTCATCAAACGCATCGTCACGTGTCGTGAATCAGTTGTTGACAGAAATGGATGGCTTGGAGTCGAGAAATTGTTTCCTATTGGCCGCCACTAATAGGCCCGACATTATAGATCCGGCGGTATTAAGGCCCGGAAGGTTTGATAAAATACTTTTCGTGGGATTCCCTTCAAAAGCAGATCGCTTTGAAATATTGAAGACATTAAGTAAAGTAAGTGTCACTTAAATAATTGATTAGTTTTGCCTTATTTTATACGAATCGGTATTATTGACAGAACGGAACAAAACCGCCTTTAAGTGCAGACATAGACTTGGAATCGATTGCAAACGACTCAAGACTTGATGGCATGACGGGTGCGGACTTGCATTCGCTGCTGAGAGAGGCCAGTCTCAGTGCACTGTCCGACAGAATATCAGCACAAATACCATGTGATGAACCCGTTGTTGTCAATTCATCTCACATGGAATGTGCCTTAAGTAAAGTCAAGCCCTCTGTTACGCATAGCGAGAGAAAAATCTACGAAAAAATGTTTAGTATCTATGGATTCAATCAATGAAATCATGAAAACATTTTTATTTAAATGAGTTTTATGTTAAAATCAAATATTCTTGTAAGAAAATAAAATTCATAAAATCTTTGCAAATAATAAAATACAATTCATAGAAATAGTATTACTGTTTGAGTGGCGAGTGTCACCAAAATATCCAATTATACCCTCATTTCATTTTAAACTGAATTAAACGTAAAATTAATATTAAAAGTATTTTAAAGCAAATCACTTGATGTGATGAATGGACGGCAAGAGGTCTTCGTCCGACATATCGTTTTCGAAATCGTCTGATTCTCTGATCACTGGAACTCTTTTCTTACTCTTGAGAACCGGAGAACTGAAATCATCATCGGATGAGTCAATCGTTTGGACTCTTTTGAATTTATTCTTGGCCTTCAAATCCTTATTGTTTGTGTCTTTTAATGGCATTAAAGGCTTTCGATGGTAAGTGTTGACCACTTTGTCAATGCACTCGACCTCTGATTCCGAATCAGATGAGACATACTCTCTGCGAACCTTTGGTTTTGCTTTAACTTCTTTGTCTCTCTTAATGGTCTGTTTGTGTTCATCGTCAGCATTGATATTATAATTGGAGGCATTGATTACGAGATCAAATCTATCGCCAATCGAGTTTCGCGAAGAACTGTATGTTATCTTAGATTTATTAACCGTTAAGTTCTGACTCGGAATCGCATTTCTGTTCACTTGGGCCTCACTTTCGGCACATTTGTCTGTTTTGCCATTAATTGACTTCTTAGTCGTTTCCATACTATTTTTGCTCAACTCTTCCACCTCTTCGCGCATTGTCTCACATGAGGGCCAGTCGTCGATAACTTCAGTCTTGTCATCACTGCCTTCAACAGTGCTTTCAAGTGGCGAACCATTGGACTTGTGGTCAACAGTGGTTCCAATGGAGTCATTAATCTGAAGATATGACTTACTTTTGTCGGTCGAGACATCGAAGATAACGACGTCGTCTGCGTTTGTGATGATCTTCTTCCCGATGTCGCCTTCGAAGCGTTCGACCACTTCTTTGAACGCTTGGATCAGATGCGAGACATCTGTTTGTGGTCTGAGCGCACGTTTTGTGATCTTCTCTTGACAGAGAGGACACCGACAGAACTCATAAGTGGAGCTCTCTATCGACTTACGGATACAATCGCTGCAGAATCGATGCACACATCGGGTTATCATTGGATCCGTCATAAGCTGAAGACTGGATGCAAAACATAGACAATGAGAACGAGACCATTCATAAGAGATGACAAGGGATTAACTGACCAAATGGGACACTCCATCAGTTTCTTGAGTTTCAACAACTCTTTGCGGATATTATCGTCAGTTTGAGACAACATTTGTGGCGACCGTCTGTCCATTATATCCACAAATGTCTGCAATTGTCACTCAAATGGATTCAATTGAACGCAAACACAAACCAAACGTGAAAATCGCGCCAAACTTTTGCCGCATTTGTTGGTCACTCATAAATAACGTTACGATTGAGTGATGTTTTGAAACGTGTTATCGATTGGGGTTTGACTTGAATTCAGTGATCATTTGATGGCAAACATCGGCGGAAAGAAGATATTTATTCCCAAACCTCCAGACAAGGGGTCCTTCCCTTTAGACCACGAGTCTGAGTGCAAGGCTGTTATGATTGAGTACCTCAAGTGTCTCAATGATCACAATTGCGACAACTCTTCGTGTCGTCCATTGGCTAAAGACTATCTCAAGTGTCGGATGGATAAGGAATTGATGGCTAAGGAGGACTTCAAAGTGTTGGGATTCAAAGACAATTCGGACATGAATTCCAGTGACAATCAAAAGAAGCACTAAATTCCTATGCAATGAGTTCTTCAGACGCCGACAAGACATCACCAAAAAGTTTAAATTGCGAACAATTATCTCATTTATCACACAATCAATTGTTTCACTTAATTGACTCCAATGTGAAGACATTGATCCAAAGCGATCCACTATTGAGTCATTTGCCGACAGACATAACCAGTGCTGAGTTGGAGGACATGATTGACCACCAATTGGGGCGATCGATGTCCGTATGTGTGGAACGGGAGGACAACTCATCCATTGGTGTGATTGTTGGCAACCATTCAAATGTGAGACAATTGAAGAAATGTATTGAAAGATACTTTTCATATCATCGCCGAAGACACCAAACCAAACCCAATCGTCGCATAAACTGGCGGTTCGTTTGGAAGTCCTATTGTCTGGTCTTCAATGACTGCATACTTAGCGACGATTTGATTGAATGCAAAGTTTTGGGAATTTCTAACAAAAGTCAAATTCGTTTCATTAGGAAATCATTCAAATAAGTGATAGATTTAGTCATTTAAATAAAGCATTGGTTTCAATGCTATTGTGCCCTTAGTTTTGATAATAATATTTTTGAATAAATGTTTTAACTTTAATAACTATTTAGATTAGCGTTGAATTTATTATAATTTTCTAAATTCATTTTATATGCACAACTCGAGTTCCTTTTGAATTTGATTTACGAGTCAAATCAAATGTCATTAAATATTTTCTGTACTCTATTTAAAGTCTCTTTATAAGTCCTTTGCGATCAATAATTACTTAAAAATTTTTGTTGAAAAGTATTTTTGGAAATTTCATTTAAATAACACATTACATAAATGCATATTTTATAGTCAACTATAAAAATGCATACTTTTCTAAAGCTTTACATTCATATTGTATTTGAAATATACTGTACATGAATTGCAAACAACTCCATATTAAAACTTTATAATATAAAGTATAATATATTTTATTGTACAGTATAACAACAAATATACTATGGTGAAAGTTAGTTCACTGAAAAATGTTTAAAGCCTTTCATAGTATTTCACGAATATTTAAGAGACATATAAATAATATTGTAATTGTATTGTCAAATAACCAATTTGAAAATTTAATATTTATGTAAATTTTTATCCGAATTAGATGACAATTTCTAAATGTTACTTGTATACAAAATAATACATTTTAGAAATAAATATTTTCAGTGAATTTGTAATTTGTACAATTTTCGCATATAGCAAGACATCAATAAAATTGAGTTAAATTTTTGTTAGATAAAATTCTTGATGTTTATTCATGAAAGTTGTATTGGTGCATTTACTTGTTTGTCACATTTGATTCACATAAGAATATTCTGGGATAATGGATAGATTGTGTTCATCATAACAATGCGACTATAGTTTAACGATAAATACAGACATTAAAGTATTAATAGACCTTACTGAATCAGCATATTTTAACTAAATTACATAAGAGTCAAAATTAAAATATCACTGATTCGTTTGAAATTTTCATCAAAAATAAATATAAATTTATATAAATATAAGAAAAGTTTTATTAAATTTGTTGATTACGTTGCAAAGTCTTTACAGCATAAAACTTATAATGTATTCATTTGAGGTTAGGATATTCATTTCATATATTCATATATTTTTTATAAGGAGTTTATAACCCAAATATCAATATTCATAATATACCAGATAATGGAAACAAACTTTAAAAATAAGTGCAAACAATTGAATTAGCCTAAATATAAAGAATATAATGGTTAAATGAATATTTTAAATGCTAGATAATGTTGTGCAGTATAGCGTTCAGTAAGACAATGAAACCTGAAGTGTGAGGTTCTGTATAATATAGTGTTGCATTCAAACTACAAATTATGAAAATGTCTAAAGTTTTATGAATTGAAAAGACGATGCAAATGTTTTATCTAAATTGGTTTTTTAATATTTGGACAAAACTTGACTGTATTTATGCTATATTTCAGTTGATTCTATTGATCCACATTTTATCGACAAAAAATATATTCTAAATTCTCTGAAGGCATGAATGCTTTTATAGGCAATCCTTGAAGATCACTATATAATATTAAAACTATTTTTTAGTCTCTGTTTATTTGTTTAAACCAAAAGTTTTAACTTTATTTCATTAATCAATATTTTGGTTATATTTAGCGCAAAGAAATTGGAGGAAAGGAAAGAGTGGTTACCGTATATTCAGCTGAATCTCAAATAAGTTGATAATTGATAGCGAATTGAAAGCGAATTTAGTTTTGTTTGCCAACAGTTCGCTTAACTCATCAATATTTTATTTGTCTCAAAACAATTTTACAGATCTTTAATAAACGTGAGAATACAACTCTGTTATAATTAAGGCTGCATACATACAAACTTAGGCTGTCTTTTTGGACATCATATTAAGATTAAGTGTTTTCTTCTTTTATTGACTGCAAATATTGTTAGCCTTTTATTGAGACATTCATATGATTTATGTGTTGCTGATTATATATATTTTTTTATATCATATATTTATTAAAGATTTACTGTATATTCAGTTGACTGAATGAATATATTCCTAGTGTTATATACTTTGCTCACAATTCTTCATTTAAAGAGCAAAATATCTCTCAGTTTAAGGAATGTCATCGAATGCTATAAATGTAATACATTTGCATAAAGAAATTCTTGTTGAAACTAATAGATTATTTGAAATCTCAATACAGGCTCTGTATGTTTGAAATTCTTGAACGACGATAAAGTTGTTGTCTTTGACGTCAATTAGAGAACTATTGTATCCCTGATAATAATTACAATTTTATAGATTTTTAAAAATATCTTAAACGAGAGTTGTCTTTGTAAAATGAAAATAACTTACAAATACTTCTGGAGGCAGAGAGAGAGAGAGAGAGAGAGAGTAGTAGTAGTAGTAGTAGATAGAAAGTAAAACTAGTGCCTTGTATTGTGTATTAAATTGCTATAAAAGATAGATAATGAACACGAATAACAACTGCATACCACTTGAAGACATTATTTTCTATCAAAATGGTCTCACGTATTGTAAGTCGAGACTTAAATAGTATTTCATCCCTTTTATAGCTTATTATATGTTTAATTAATATGTATTTTGTTATTTTGTGTCATATATTTTCTGACATATTATTCTTTCGTATTCTATATTTAAATAAGAATTAACACAAAACCTATTTTTATAAATCGATTGAGTGCTAAATCAAACGCTTAATTAAAATTACATTTGGGAATAGAGTGAACAACACTTCATGTCATTAACGATACGTTAATCACTTAAAACAAATAACTTTTGATAATTAATTATAATAAAATGATTTATAGTCTATTTATATCTACTAAACTTAACACTATTCGATAAAACATTTGCTTCTACGGTATATTTTTAGCAAGCTAAAATAAAAGTTGCATTTGAATTTAAATTCTTTTTTATACTGTACTTCACTATTGCATAAATGATAATGTGTGACACAAACTAACATTGTATCATGGTATGATAAACTAAAAATTTCCATACCTCAACGTACGGTAGTACAGTAATCATCTGCAATGAGCAGTGTCCATTTAACATTCTGTTGATGAATCCTGGGTTTTCAAAGCAATTTAAATAAACTTGTTGCACTAGCAAGTTATCCAGTACATTTACGGTTGTATATTATAATGCCATCATTTCATAGTTGAATTACTATTGAAATTTTAAAATGTATTTGAAATAGTCATACAAATGCCAACGAATTGAGAATTGAATACAAAAGAAGTGATTAATTAGCAAAACTATACGGTAATAGACTGTACTGTCAGTGAAATGAAAACTATTTATTGTATTGACTGAAGAAATACATGAAAGAAGTGATGGATCTGTGCATCAGTTGCCTGAAAGACAACTGAATCTCATATAATTGGTGACTGAGTGGTGGAAATGATTGACTCAATGGACTGATAACTGTCTGAAGGCGGCGGTAATTATCATTCAATCTGTGGATCAAACACAAGACATCGGACTCATTGATAGTGTCGTAAATCCAATGGCTATGACTTCTGTCGCCAATCAAATGGATGGGCTCTTTGGTGACCCAATGGCTGAGAATGCATTGAAAAGCGATTAAAATGTAGTAAATATTGTCAAAGTCTTCGACTCTCATGAAGTGAACGTCCGCTGAATACTGAGACAATTGTTTGACGACCGACTCAACCAAAGCGATGGTGTGTTTGTCGATCACTGAGTTCTTGAGCGCCGAAGACATAAACATCGCTCTCCTCTGGAGCCGATCGTATCGATTGAGACTATTGTCGGCAACTATTTCGGTGAGACATCTGCCGAAGAATAGGCACACCTTCTCTGTGACGGCCCTTCTCAGTGACAGTTGGTTGTGGTTTGCCATCAATGGACACACGAATTGCAGACAACTGTCCACAACTGACACATCGATCAATGGGTTCAGGCTTTCGCTGAACACGTAATCCATGGATTCGATGAACTCTTGAGTCCATTGTTGCCGAAGAGTTGTATTCAATTGATACTTGTTTTGCAACGATTGCAGTGATGTCTTCATTAGATTGCATTTCTCGAGATACAAATCAGTGATACTTTGGGTGATAATTGAACTCATTTTGAAATCTTCGGCAAAACAACTAATACTCAACACAAGTGTCCACTAAATCCATGCATTCATTCATTCATTGCGTTCACAAATACTGTGACTTAGGATTTACACATTAGTCACAATCGTGTCAATCATATGAATACAGAATCTGTTATTCTGTACACTGATAATCGCCATAACATTTAATCATATTTTATAAACCGGACACAATTTTCACTGTACATTTATTTTAGTAGCTATTTCTAGATTGTAAATGATATAATAAAATATATGATTTGTTTGCTTTAAATTGATTAATCTTTTAATTAAATGTTATGTCAATACAGTACACAAATACGACAGAATTGTGAATGAATTGTAAATACAATGAATTGAATTGAATAGTAAATGAGTCGTGTTTTGCTTATATCAAAAATTTGTGTTTTGAATAAAACCAATTTAATTCAAAATATAGACTTTTGTTAAACAAATATCATGTTTAGTCTGAATGAGTTTATTCAACAAATGTAATGCTTTGGATAAAAAGTCGGTTAATTCAAATGAAAATACAATTTACTTGATATAGGTGTTTTGTTTGATTTTATTGCTTAAACATTAGTAAAAATAACTATATTACCGTATTACGGTAATTAAATCCTTAACATTAATTTAATTCTTAGCATTTAATTATTAAATTTTAGTAAAATTTTTTATCAAAACTATTAATATAATAATTTATAAGGATACACTAGATAAACATATTATTATCCAGGTGTAGGTTAGCTTTAATGACTTTGTTTTAAAAGGTTAATATTTGTTGTATATTATAATTAATTATAGGAAATATACAGTAGTTATTTTACCAAATTACAAAAAATTTGTATAAAAATAGATCAATATATTAATTATAAAATAATTGACATATTTTTGATATTAAAATAATTACTTACAAGTTACTGTAGTATAGAATGCGGTATATTTTGCTAAAAAATGAATGTATTCCTAACTATATGGAATAAAAGCTAATTATTTTTCTAGTATTGCTTTGAGCTATGTAACTTTTATATTTTCAGTAAAAATAAATTAATTAACTAATTATTATTCGGATACTATTTGATGTTAATTAATATTAGTATTATTAATTTTACGTTTTATAAATAATTATAAATCAAATGTACCTTTTAAATATAAAATTAAAAATTATTAATAATAGCATAAATTATATGTTTTTATTTTTGGATTCAAATAATTTGCTAACTTACTTAAGTAGTTTTTAATTTTTAGTAGTTAATAGTGAAAATTAAGTATAGATAATTAATTTTCACTAAGAATTATATAAACAACTTTTCTATATATTATATAAATATTATTATTCAATCAATGATTAATGTATGGAAAAAGGAGTGAATCTGAATATTTTAATATATGGTTCACTACTTTAAGTACAATTATGTCATTGAAAGTGAAGTGCATATCATATCATCAAATACTTGCATATTATTGAGCACATTATATTTAATGAAAGAATTGCATTACAATAATAAATGAAAGCATAAATTAAATCATTGCTTATATTATATAAGTTATTCTGTATCTAAATTTTATTAATGCTTTTCTTGGCATAACAAAGTTAGGCGGAAGATTTT
The DNA here is from genome assembly GCA_905397405.1 of Oppiella nova. Classification (NCBI taxonomy): domain Eukaryota; kingdom Metazoa; phylum Arthropoda; class Arachnida; order Sarcoptiformes; family Oppiidae; genus Oppiella; species Oppiella nova. Next base: position 22,639 of record CAJPVJ010000497.1, read on the forward strand.
GAGCACATTAATTATTTTCATTATTAAATAATTCAATTTTTTCTATCTTTTTGTTATATGATTATATTTATTGGGGTAACTCTTTAAGATTTAATAAAAATATTTAGTTGTAATTAAATTTAACAAAAAATTGTTTATCATCAAGATTATAGACTGTATTTTTTTTGTAGCCAAAACTAATCAATTATTTGCTGTCAAGACATAACTGTTTAGATGTCTAACACATCGAAATCAATACATTATACAAAATCTCTGATTTCGGACTTCCCTTAAGTGTTGAATGATATCTTGTGATGAAATTCTTTTGTTTATGATTACAATATAGGTTACATCCTAACTATTTCACAATTCTTTAACTATATTCTACTATTCTGTATCTTCACTATTTTTGTTCACATTTCAATCCATTTGTTTCTATATTATTTAGTCGAGACAATTGCAAAAAATAAATAAAATCAGATTCAATATTGTATCGTGATATGCATAGTATTTATTTTTTATTTTTCAAATTGCCTTTATATTCAAGTACAGTACTTTTGTATACTTTATTCCTAATACTTTATTCCTAGTATTGATTATTTAAATTATTTTAATATTCCAAACAATTTTTGTTTTTTATATTCATTAAAACATACAAATTTTAATCATTTGTATGATAAATTAGCATTTAATATAACTAAATACTGAATAATTTGTAAAATACTGGATATAAAATTTTACATATAGTTTATTATGTATTACAGAAAGTAATACTTAAATTATATAAATATCTAACATAAGGAAATAAATTAGCATTTAATATAACTAAATACTGAATAATTTGTAAAATACTGGATATAAAATTTTACATATAGTTTATTATGTATTACAGAAAGTAATACTTAAATTATATAAATATCTAACATTTCCTATCTTAATATTTAATATTCTAATTTCTATAAGACATAAATATTGTATATTTCACTACATAGCTAATTATTTACGTACTAAACAGCCTTGAAACTTTTTTATAAAGTAAGTATAAGATAACTTTGAGTTGATAACAGTGTTTGCTTTTAATACAAATCTTACTTTTCTATTGCATTCATTGACTCCCATATCTGATATCATTAATTGATAGCACTTTACACAAACGATTCTCCGACCAGACTGTCCATCAAATGTCAAGATTGACTTTAATTAAAGCGATGTCACAAAGAAATAATAGAATTTTATTCATTGAAAATCTGCTATTTTTGTAATCAAATTAATATAAATTTCAATTATTTTTACATCAATTTGATTGCATTTCTTTATTTCATGTTTTCATTTGTAGCCTATAATCCGAAACTTAATTTTTAGAAATGTCAAATTTTATCATTAGTAATAAAATAAGACGAAACTAACCCTTAGAGGTTTTTATTCAATGTGTGATCCAATTCCTGAATATTTTCTTTGATGGCTTCATATAATCTATTCATACATCCTTTGGATCTCTCTCTCTCTGTCTCTCTCTCTCATTGCTCATTCTCTCTCTCTCTCTCTCTCTCTCTCTCTCT
>CAJPVJ010000498.1:0-24161 GCA_905397405.1 Oppiella nova
AGCAGTTGAAACGTGACCTCATGTTCAACAGCCACGTGATTATGGGGCGCGTCGACGACCTGTGCAATGATATCTCATTCTATAACCTCTTCGCGAGCCATAAGTTTCCCATCAGTTGTTGTGTTGTGGAAGACTCGGCCGCTTTGAGTGAACCGCAGATCTACTCTCTGTTTTGGTTCGGAGTCAATAAAATCATTTTCGGCCGCAATTCCTACGATAGAAATATCGATAAAAGCGATGTTTGCGTCAAATATGGTTTATCGCGGTCTCTGTGCGGCCGATACCTCGCTTCCTATCGTCACATTAAGTCCAACAATTCTAGTCTCCAGTCATTGAATACTGTTTTTGAATTTGGAAATTCAATCAGCGATTAAAGTAATGCTATTTTTCTTGTTATATTTGTTTCATTCAGTTTCTATTCAAATCATTTACGATATGTTTATATGTTTATAATTTTGCTTTATTTTTAAAGAATATTTTTTACGAATTTATAATCGTTTTTGTGTTTAAGTTATAAGTGTTTCACACATCGATTTAATAATGCATTATTGAAAAGTAAATTGTATTTTGTTGGAGAACTCATTTTAGTGTAGAGTTTCGCAAAAACAAAACTATTTTAATTAATATTTAATTACTAGAATATATGATTAAAACTTTATCTGTATATTAATATGCTTTTAAAATAGTGTTAAATATGTTGTAAACAATATGCAAACATTTTGATAAATAAAAATCTAGTTTCGTACTAATATTTGCGTCAAATAAATGCGAATAAATAAACAAAAAGTGATAAAATCAAAGCAAATAAAAAGTGAAAATGTGTTGCATGTATGGGCAAAAAGAGTTCCCCAGGTGAGGCTCGAACTCACAACCCCGGCATATCTCAGATCACGAATACTGTCATATAAGTACCGTGCGCTAACCAATTGCGCCACTGGGGAATGTGAACGTCAGTCACATTATGCCATATTATGGCTGTTCGCCAACACTCGCAGGCATTTCTTATGCAATTGAGTTCAATGAGTGGCGCGTATTGTACGCCAAACACCAGATGTCGTCCCCTAAACTGTAAACGAGTTTCAGATTTCTTGACAAAAAAAAGTTTTGCATAAAGTTTTGTGCGAAAGGGAGAGAGAGAGAGAACTGGTGGAGGAATACGTGGAGTGGTAGGGCATTGGGGGCCGTAAGACAGGGCTGGTAGACGTGGGCAACAGTGGATGGGATGCAGGCATTGGAGGCACAGACAGGTAGAGCCGGAGTGGCGTTTTGCGAGCGCTTTAATAGCCTTGAGCTGAGACTTCTCTGGTGAGACATTCCTGCGACTCTTGGTATGGACTGAATGGGCATATCTTGGAGAGCGTGAGCGCACCTGTAGAACAGCTTTCGTCGCAACCAATGGAGAGAAATACATGTTATAAGAAAAGTTCACTCCAAACACATACCTGGCCTATGGTTGATGCCATTGATGCCAACTCGGCCTCACACTTGGCTCATAGAAGTGATCATTGCGTTCAAAGTAAACACAACTTCACCGCTAGTGGTGTTGTGTTAACCCCTTTCATGTCATTCCTCTTCTTATGAAACCAATTGTTCGCACATTTAGTCCTTTAAAAAAAGTCTCACTCCGTGTGTGTGTCAAGTGTTGCTCAGTTGTCTGCCATTCCTCCGCTGACTCAGTGATCAGTGTATCTCTGGACGTGTATCCAAAAGTTTTGTCATCACTTGTGTTCGCATCCATTGCCGCGTTTGCTATCAAATAAGGAAATTCCTATCATTGCTATGCATTCCTATCGCTGCTGTGGTGTCAGTGCTATTCGTGCTATCAGTGCTCAATACGATCGGTGCTATCATTAGATATTCTGTGCGTTCAGACTATTTGTTAGTCAACTAATCGTCGAGATATGGAGGACCAGCTCGAAAGGGTAGGTGTCCAGCGCTGGTGGTATACCTTGTGTGTGTGTGCAGTTCGTACTCATAGTCTTGTTGTTTATCCGATAGCCACCCGACCTGTCGGCCGATGGAGTCGAGGATATGGTCGACATAGAGTGAGTTCCCTTTCATTACATCCATTACCATTCATAAGCACCGGAAGTATAGATTTCATGTCAATTTAAAAGTCAGGTTACAATGAGAAGTGTATTTTTTTGCTGAGAAGTTATGAGTGTTTTGTGACTTTTTGTGAGCACTTGTGAGCCCAGCCTTTGGATCAAATGATTGTGACGTAAACTAAAAATAAATATAAAATAATGATTGAAATGCATAAAAATAACGCGTTATCAAGAATTTAGAGTTTAATTGCTATTAAATGGGGCGTCAGTTTGCCATTTATATACCCTTTTTATTATTTATATTGATTTCCACATATAATTAAGAACTTATTTATTATAAGTAAAAGCCTTTTTGATTGAGAAAACGATTATCTGTTTTTGCAAAGTTATTGAGAAAGTTTTATTGTTTGAATTAAACTTTTTTTGTTGTAAATTTATAAGAAAAAATATTGTAATTAAATACATATGAGAAAAGTTTTATCTTGAAACTTAAAGTTTTTGCAATGTTTTGCAATTTTCTTTGCATTTTTTTTCATTCAAAGTTTGATTTTTCAAACATATTATTTAATTCAATGAAGTGTCGGAGCTATATATATGTACGACTCGTTTCTGTGAATCTCTACTGATTTACGGCATTTGCTAAATAAACCACATTTTTATCTCTCGGTCTCTCTATTTATTTCGCATAAAAATTTGTGGACAAAAAAGTAGAAAAACTATTTCAAAACCACTTATTTGTTTGATCCCTTCAAATGTGAGAGAATTCACGACAGGATTTATCGGTGAAATACAAATTAAGTTTGCAAAACATATTAATCTACTAAACAATTATACTGTATATAGAATTAAATTAATTATATTTTGTTTTTACTATTGCCTTATTCAAATTATATGTAATTAAAACCTCATTTAATTTAAATTAGATATTGCCTTATAGAATATATACCGGTATTAGAAAATAAATAAATTAAAACTTTGCTAATAGTTTGTTTAGTTTTATTAAAAGGAATAAATTTAAAATAAATTCATTTTATTCATTAGATTTTAAAATAAACTCAAACTATGAACCAAACAAACGAAAAATGTTTGACTCATTTACGCCAAAAGTCTACATAATGTTCAATAAAGTCGACAATTCTTGAGCACAACTTTTATCCCAATTTCTATTCTTTTCGTTGTTTTGTTTCTTAAGTGAAAATAATGTTTCAAATGAACCCAAAAAATGCATTAAATAAATAAATTTAAATAACAGTTCAAATGCCGTACAATATAATTCATACAAAAATAAGAAAATACACAAAGATTTATATAAAACTGCATTTTCGTATGACTTAATTCTGAATATAAACGCAAAAAATAAAAATTATGTTTTGTTTTTATTTATGGCATGTTTTGAAACTGAATTAGACTTCCAATGAGTTTGAATCAGAGAATGACATAACACTCAAACACAAAATACACTAAATATTTGTCAGAAAATTACTGAAACACCCATTTATATGGCAGTAATTAAAATAATTTGAATGACAAAAAAGTAAAAGTCTAACATTTAAAACAATAGAGAATTTGCTTTAGTATTCAATACACAGAATATCACACATTGTTTGCAATAGCGAACTGTTTTATGACCCAAACAGTTAATTATAACACAAACCCTATTATGTAACAGTGTGTTATTGTTTTAATTTAATTAAGTAATGATTAGATTTAAGAGATTACCAAATGGCGAGTGCAATATGTCGGGGTAGGGTAGGGTATGTTGGGTAAGGTATTAGGATTAGTTTTTATATGTTTTTATTTAAATTGGTAGCTATTTTTATAATGAATTTAAAATTATTATATTTTTTTTAATTTTACAAAAATTTAAATTATGAATTATGTGTAAAAAGTTTATTTAACTCATAACTAAATAAATTATTTGCAAAGAATGCATATTTCAATGAAATCTCTAAAACCAAAAGTCATGAGGTTTTTGGGCCACCTTTTGAATCGCTGACAACGAGTTAATAAATCTTAAAATTAATATATTTTATCGTTTTTATTATTCCTTTGATTTGAAAATTTATTATTTCTTTTCATTCAGCGATTTAAACGAAGCATCGATTCTATGGAATATTAAGACCCGATATGACAACGAAATCATAAATGTAAGCACTTTTCACATGCTATTCATTAGTCTTATATTTTATTCAAACATTGACTGCGAAAGAGTTCATTCATTTGCTTAAAATCAAATCCACAGAAATAATTAAATGATAAGCAATTGTGAGAGAAAAAAGAAAAAGTTTCCAAACATAAGAGTTGGTGTAGTTTTTGTCAATAACTTTTCGCAACATTTCTTTTAATAGAAAAATACGTTAAATTTGTTTCGCAAATGAGATGTATTTATAGGAAGTTTTTTCCTTCATTTATACACTTATTTTGGACGATAGAGAAGTGTATAAAACTTGAGGCAATTTTTATGTGAATTATATTTACTTTAAGCAAATTTTTTCCTTGAGGTCATCATCAGTAATGTTTTGGTTTAAAAATTCTGAGACAAGTTTGCAGTATATTCTGCATTCACGGCAAGAGTTTATTGCTATACAGACGCATAAATATTTGCATTTTTGCAACACATCTTCAATGTGTGAGACAATAATTATAAGCATTTTTGTAGACTTTTTTCTAGTAAGTCATCAATTGTTTAATTGTTTGAACACTCAATGAGTGTATTGAATAGTCATTAATACAATATAGAAATGGATTGGGATTTAAATACTAATGAAAAGAGGTAGGAATTTAGGGCGTGATCTCGAAATAATTCAATGACCCTTTTATTTCTGGTTATCTCTCATAACAATTTTTATGACACAATTTGGTAACAGATATGATGAAGAATTCTTAATTATTTAAGAATTGATCAAATTTTTAAATTTTATTCCAACTCTCGAGTGGATTCCCATCAGAAAAATTAGTCCAACAGTTGAAAACATATCGAGAAAATAGCTTTTATTCACTCCATTTGTTTTCATCGCTTTTGGCGATCGATTGACGAGTTTTGCTATATTGTGCCAAAAGTTTTTTTGCGAGAATATAGAAATTTTCTTTTATTTATTTTTATGTAAAATAATATTATTTTTGTTTCATCGATAAGATGGAGGAATTTCACTACAATTATCATAATTTATATAATTTATTGAATTAGTTTCGGAAAACTAAGTGATATTTTCATATATAATTTATGCGTTCATTTTCTATGTAATACTAAAATTGTTTAAAGTATTACGAATACAATAACAAGATTTATTATAATGATTACCACATATTTATTATTAAATCCTTTTCTATAGCACATTATAAAATGTATGAAATTTGCAATTGAGCTTAGCTTAAGACTACCACTTTATTTTTAAAGTCAATTAACATTTTTAGTAATAAAAGTAAAAATAGTTTTGACTGAATTACTAGCAATTGATTTAAAGCAAATGAATTATTTATGTAATTATTAAAATTGGAAAATTGTTAAATTATGCAAAACAAAAACAATATATATTTCAAAATAAAACAAGAATCTAAAGTTTAAGGAAAAATATGCATTAAATTAAAATATCGATTGTATTATAAATTACTGATTGAAAAATTACTTCACTTTTAGACTTTCATCGGAAGTATCTTAGTGTCTGTGAATCCGTACAAAATGTATGACATCTACGGCTTAAATATGGTTAAGAAATACGAGTCACAGATCTTGGGAACATTACCCCCGTATGCATCGGAAATGATATGAAATATTTACGGACAGCGAAAACTAATTAAAAAATATATTTGACTTGATTTATAGGCATTTGTTTGCAATCGGAAGCAGCGCTTATAGTAAGATGAATGAAGACAGTGAGGGACAGGTAGTCGTGGTGTGCGGTGAGAGCGGCGCCGGGAAGACAGAGAACACGAAACTATTGATGCAATACTTGGCGGCCGTCAACAAGTCTTCGAGTAATATAATCACTGAACAGATCTTAGAGGCGACGCCTTTACTCGAGTCTTTCGGTAACGCGAAGACCGTTAAGAATAACAATTCGAGTCGTTTTGGAAAATATCTGGAAATCTATTTTAAAGAGTAATTTAACTTTACTTTCTAATTATAAACTGATAGTAACTTTCAATTTACATCCGAAGTGGTCTCATAACCGGCGCCCGGACTACAGAATATCTGTTGGAAAAGTCCAGAATTGTGACCCAATCGCAGGATGAACGCAATTATCATGTCTTCTATGAGCTGTTGTCCGGACTCACGAATGAAGAGAAGGAGAAGTATGGCCTACAAGTGGCCGATAAGTACTTCTACCTAAATCAGGGCCAGTCGTGTGAAATCGATGGCAAAGACGACGCCGAGGGCTTTCGGTTTCTGTTGAGTGCAATGCAAGTGTTGGGATTCACTAACGAAGAACAGGACACTATATTCCGGATGTTGGCATCAGTTCTTCATTTGGGAAACATATACTTCCATCGGAAACAGTTCAGACACGGCCAGGAAGGGGTCGAAGTGGGCAGTGATGCTGAGATCCGGTGGGTCTCACACCTCCTTCAGCTATCGTTGGATGGAATCTTCAAAGCCATGACTATTAAAACAACTGAAGCCAGAAATGAGAAGATGATGACTCCTCTGAACATAGACCAGGCACTGGACGCCAGGGATGCCATTTCCAAAGCCCTGTACTCGTGTCTGTTCTCATGGCTCGTCCAGAGAGTGAATCTCATGATATATAAAGGCAGCCGAAAGACATGTCTCGCCATTTTGGATATCTTCGGATTCGAGAACTTTAAGGACAATAACTTCGAGCAGTTGTGCATCAATTATGCCAACGAAACGCTTCAGTCGTATTTCAATAAATATGTCTTCAAATTGGAGCAAATGGAGTACTCGAAGGAGAAGATCGAGTGGCAGCCATTGAGCTTCCCGGACAACATGTCGGTGCTGACGCTTATCTCGAAAAAGCCGGTCGGAATCCTTCCCCTTCTGGACGACGAAAGCAATTTCCCGAAAGCCAGCGACCAGTCGTTTCTGGAGAAGTGTCACTACAATCACGCGCTCAACGATCTGTACAATCGGCCGCGTATGTCGTCCATGGAGTTCGGGATCAAACACTACGCCGGGCAGGTCTGGTACTCCGTGGACGGCTTTCTCGACAAAAACCGGGACACTCTTCGGCCGAATGTCATGGATCTGTTGATTAGCAGCAAAATGCCAATGATTTCGAAGATGTTTCAAAACCTGCGCGAATCGGTCGAAGCGAATAAGACCTACAGTCGAAGCGACGGCCGATTCATTACGATGAAGCCGAGGGCGCCTACAGTGTCGGCCCGGTTTCAAGACTCGTTGCAATCCCTGCTCGAGATTATGTCGAAATGCAATCCGTGGTTCGTTCGGTGTATTAAACCAAACAACGATAAGGTGTCCATGAAATTCGATGTCCCGGTGGTGTTGGAACAGCTGAGGTATTCGGGGATATTGGAGACCATTCGCATCAGGAAATTAGGCTTTCCCATCAGAATCAAATATCAAACTTTCGTTTTAAGGTATGTGTAATATTATATATAAAATTCATATTTGAATATTATAAATATTAATTATGCACATTACTTATTCATATCCAACAGATACCGGTGCTTACTACCCAATCAGACCCCGAGGGGAACTTCATCTAAGGATATTTGTCGACTCATATTAGAAAGGATACCAAATTATAGCCATCAATACCAATATGGATTGACTAAAGTATTAAGAATTGTATTTATTTTATCGGAATTTAATTAATTGTTTATATTATTCGTTATATTTGTAGATATTTTTAAGGGAATCGTTAGACCAGTCGCTGGAAAAAGAGAGAAAAGAAGTGATGCTGTCGTCGGTCATTAAAATTCAGTCCTATATTAAGACATTTATAGCGCGACGAAGATATCGCAACTATCGCTCAAATGTAATTAAAATTCAGTCAATGTTTAGAGGATATAGAGTTAGAAAGGATTACCACAACTTGCGGAACGGTATCATCAGAATACAAGCCAACTATAAAATGAAAAAACAGAAAGTTGAATACCAAAAGGTTTGTTACGTTTTTTTAAAATCTTTAATTCTTGATAGAAATTGTTAGTAAAATGTAATTATTTTTTTCTGCAGTTAAAAGCTCTTAAAACGCGTCAAATAGAGGCCGAAAGGATAGCCTTTGAAAAGACAAAAGAGAAGGCGAATAGAGATAGGGATGAAATGGAGCGCTCGTCCAGAGCTGTGGCCGGTATTAACCACTTGGAAGTGCCCGCAGAGCTGGCCTTCATATTCAGCAAACTCGACGGTATTTTGGTTTAATAGTATGTTTTTATTTGGCTTTATTTCATTATGAATTGTATTCAATGATACGATAGACTGGCAGTGCATTCATTCGGCACAGAATATCGTGAGAGTGAACTCCAATGTCCACCAAATGCTACACAAATGGCGACTCCCGTCGGACATCGATTACTACGCGTTCACAAAGTTTACAAATATCTACTTCAGGGCCCATATATGGGGTATGAAACGAGAGCCCATCAAAACGCCCTTCTTAGCCAAAAATAGTGAAACCGATTTCCAAGAATCGGTGGCCATTTTTAAACTGGTATTTAAATCTCTGCCTGTTTTAGCATATAATTTGAATCTAAACCATTGGATGCATTGATTGAATGAATAGATCCTTCGGTTCATGAATGACAGCAATTTGTGCGGAAAGAAGGAGAAAGCATTAGCCGATTATATCGCACAGAAAGGACTGTCCAATAGTGCGCTCAGGGATGAGATCCTATGTCAACTGTGTAACCAGACCTGGAAGAATGAGAATGAGGCGAATAATGAGCGAGGCTGGCAGTTGCTGGCTCATTGCTTATCTAGTTTCCCTCCCAGCCCTACGCTTTACAAATACCTATTAAAGTGAGTTTTGCAATCAACAAATTAATCATTATTTCACAACTAATTTCCTATCATATGATTGCAGATATGTTTCCGATCAGGGCTTTGATGGATACAAAGCTGTCACTCAAAAACAGGTATTAATTTGTCATTTGGTATTAATTACTCATCCGTTGATTCATTCATAACTTATGATCTTTGTCTTATCAGTTACTCCAAAGCGAGAAGTCTGAGAGTCTGAATGTGCGGACATACCCGCCCTCCCTTCTCGAGTGGAAGGCTAACAACAAGAGGTGTAATATGGCATTAGAGGCGACTTTTGCTGATGGTATGCCATAACTGATAAAACAATACTAATAAAGATACGACAGGAATGTTATTATATTTATTACACACGATATCTGTCTCTCTATAGGCGACAGTAGATACGCCCCAATCGAGTCCTGGGCTTCAGCCGAAACTTTTGCATCAGAAGCCCTGCGCGCAAAAGGACTCAATTCGTGCTTTGGTTGGACTGTCGATCTCGACGACGACGGCGATGAGTACGGACTGAATGGCAGCGACTTTGCGATGGATGTAGTCTCGCAAATGGAAATTCCAAACGCCTTTCCCGCCAACAAAAGCTATTTCTTGGTGTCGGCCGACCGATCAAAGCAGAGAACAGATAAACAGAATTCGTATGGATTTGATTTCATAAGTTCTTAAGACCACAAGAATTAATATGTAATTCTCGTATTCATAGATACCATAATCCGGAGAGGATTAACAAATTCGAGCTCAACTTCGACGAGTCAATACCGGTGCCATCGTTTCACAATCACTACGAATCTCAAGATCCGAAAGTTGGTCACAGAAGTCGCCAAAACTTGCGCCGAAGCGATATGTCTTCGGATGGAAACCCGAGAGCGCGGTCTCTATCGAGAGAACATTTGGCCCAAAACGATGACAACGACGAGAACCAGATGTTGACGTCAGACCAGGACTTGGGTCTCTCGAAGAAGAGTAAACTCAACGAAAGGTATCTCCAGAATAAACAAATGACGAGCAATGAGAAGATCCAACTCTCGGAGACGAGTCGATTGAATCAGAGATACATTTCCAACAAATCAGAGGCCGACCGAAAGAATGGAGACATTGAGTTGCGATCAAAGAAGCGAAACATTCACTCGAAGACGAGCGACAAGAAGTCGAAACTCGACTCAAATAAGAGGAGTATTTCGATGCAAGAGTTGGGTTTGGCGTCGTCTGCCCTCAACGACAGATACTTCTCGCGAACCGATTTACACAAAACCGCTTCACTCACAGAAGGCAGTGACAGCGGACCCGATGCCAACCCTCACCACAATATATTAAGTCTTTCAGCATTTAAAGGCGAAACCTCTTCGGCGCTAAACGAAAGCCTACAGAAAGCCAACCGAACAAACATGAGTTCCCGTCCACTGCCGGCTGAGCCCGGCATTGAAGACAACTCCAAGAGGTCGCCCCCGAAGAAGTCACACTCCTCTCGAAAGTCTCATCTCATTCGGCCGTCGAGTCGCTCGTCTTCCTCCTCTTCCCTGTCATCCGTTCCCTCGTCTGCCGACAGAGAAATGGATTTTCCTATTATTGAAGGCGAAAGGAATGGCGAAGACTTGTCTGAATTCAACGACAAGTCAAGCGAACAGAACTCTCGGTACCAGAAATACAGCGGAAAACTTCCCATCCCTTCACTCAATAAGCATTCGCTCACTTCCAAGGCTTATATCGACAGATCTGTCAGTAGAGACAGTGAGTACCAGTTGGTGAGGGGCTCAGCCATGTCGGACACGTCGGAATCGCCATCACTCGCATCTCATGTCAGGAATATTCGCATCCCTTCCCACACATCAGAATTAGACCAATATTTGGACGATTTATTCAATCCGGTGTTGGACGCAAACCTGGATGAGTTGAGTGACGCCCGATCTCTGGCCGCTTCCATCAAAGGCGGCGGTTCTTTGTATGACTCGGAAAGTGGTCTTCAGTGCAATAGCTCTTCAAATGATAATCAAAATGCCATCAAAAATATAAATACTAACAGAAGAGTGCATCGATTGAATGACTTTTCGTACGAATTAGATATCGACACAAATGAATTTGAGGCACTGGTAGAGCCCAATAGACTAGTGTCGGCGCTCAAAGGGGGCGGAAATAATGAACTCGAAGTAAATATTTTTATTAATTGAATGCATGAAATACTTTATTAATTGGGCTTTCATTATCTGTGCTTTACTTTTACGTAAGCCTTAATTATAGCGAATAATTGATATGAACTTTGCTTCACTATACTATAAACAAATAAAAGCATTTAATTCATTGTCTTATCTTTAATGTGATGTCTTTGATGTGTTTACTATTAATTATTTATCTTAAACTCTGATTCTTGGCTTTGGATTAAGGGATTAATGCACTTATCTATTGATAGGAATATTTTCATTATAAACAAATGAATTGACATTTAAGCAAAATATTAAGCATTAAATTCTTACATAACAGACAACAAACCGCAAACAGAATCTGAGTATTTCAACGAATCTGGATTCGAGTCGATCTCTGACACCATCCGATGGTCTGAGCGACTCGTTGACATCGCCGCTGAATATGGGTCTCATGAATATCGCCGGAATGACAGTCCCGATGGTGGACACGTCGCAGATGATACAGCAGCAGGTGCTGCACCAGCAGATGGTTCAGATGCAACAAAGGGCTTTCCTCGCCTCATCGCTCCAACAGAATCTCGAGATACAGAAGCAATTGCTTCAACAGAACCAACAGCTCCAGCATATGTTAGTCCACTCGTCCATCAATAGTCCCAACTCTCCCATAAGCAATGGTCAGTCCAGTGAGAACCTGGCCGGTAGTCCGCCGAATCTCTCGTACCCAATGTCCCCGATATCCCCATTACTGCAAATACAGACAATGCCTTTGCTATCACCCGTCGGCGACACACAACTGAATCTAACAAATAATGAAAACATTACTCTATTGGACACAACCTCACCCTTTAAGGATATGAATCGCTCACACATTCCCGGCTCAATTCCACCCCCACCTCCTCCGCCGCCACCACCGCCTCCATTGTCTCCATCGGCGGCAGATGTGTACAGAAGGGCTAAAACAGTGCGAATAGGGAAGTGGCGGTGGCCGCCACCCGCTGACGGTCCCTCCGAGCCCTCCAACAACTTCTTTGAGTTTAAACGTAAGAAACAAATGGAGAAAAGCGAGAAGAATAGCGAAGACCGAGACGAGCACTCGCCTGACGGGACAGACAATCACAATATGAACGAAACGATTGCTCCGATTTCGCAAAATTCAAGACCGGAGCCGAAAATTATGGAAAACAACGACAAACACAACAACGAGAAAGCGGCGAAAAAGGATGAGAAGATAAAAGTGATCCGAAATGTGGTTCCTGGAAGTATTGGTAAGTTGCGGATCAGCTCCGAAATGAAGGCCAAGTTGGAGCAGTTGACTATCGACCAGAGCGTACGGTCCAAAAAGGATGGCAGAGAGCGGACGGCAATGCAGAGCCGCAGTATGGATGACATCGCGAGTGTCGGCGCCGTTAAGAAGCTTTCGGAACAGCGAAAGGCTCTGTTGGAGAAGCAACTGATGGGATCGTTAAGGAGTCCTAATGATCGCACGGAACACAACAACTCCAGTCCCCTAAACACACGCCTCGGGCACAGAGAGGAGCCGACAGAGACTCTGCACTCGAAATACGCCCAAAGCGTTCCGGTTCTCAGCAATTATGAGAGCACTCAAGCGGACAGTGGTTTCGCCAAAAATGTCTCAACGCGTGGAGAAAAAGTGCGCAAAACTGTGAGCAGAGAAATACGTGAGAGACGCGACGAGTTGGGGCCCTTCAACAGGAGGTCCGGCACTATGACGTCAACCATTCAGGCCGAGTGCGGCGATCGACTCAGTTATTCCACGGAACCCGAGAGGGCTTTCTTCGACGAGATGAGCGCCACGAATAGTATCCCCTATGAGGACAGTATTATCTCCAGTAATGTGAATCTCCAGAGATCTGGTCTCAGACTCAGCCACGACTTGTCCTCCAAACCGGTTAAGAGGATGAATGTTCCGCCGCCTCCGCCGCCCATCAATGGTATGCTGAGTGCGACCCTCAGTAACCCGGCGTACCAGTGCTTACCGCATATGAACGGAAGCGGTCCGCCATCGGTGGCCGCCTCCAGCAGTTATTACGCCCCGAGCTCTCCAATTATGGCCAGACGTCACCGAAAACTCCCGCCGCCGCCCATCGGGTTAGCCGTCTCTCAGGACAGACTGTCCTTCGATAGGATTGAATTCGAGGAGAGCAACGAATTCCTGAATCCAGTCGAAGCGCCGCCCCTTTCCATCATCAGCCGTCCCGACGCTCAGACAACGGTCGACAAGATTAAGACCAAACTCTTCACCACAACTGATGCCCCGTTTCTGACCTATTCTAAAGTCAAATGGAAGTTAAATGTCAGAAAAGAGGTGAGTCTTTGTGCTCTTATATATGTATGTCATTGGATCTAATAATTGTTGAATCAATTGCAGGTCTTCTCACCCCAAGAAACCATCGACAATCCAATGGTTTTGCACCTAATATTCCTTCAAGTAGTGAGGGATGCCTTCTCTCCCACTTGTATTCGGTTAACACAAGAAGAGAAATTCAAACTACAATCCAAACTACAAACCGTTGACATAAACATCGACAACGTTCTCAACGCCAACCCTAAGATCCAGTTCCAGAAGAGTCTGATTGAGTCGGCCCGAGAAATGCCCACTTATTTCAGCCGATTATACCCGGTCTCCGGGGGTAGGAATTTGCCAAACGTTCACTTACTCGGCATCTCTCACACCGGCGTCCGATTGATTCAAAGGGAGAGGAATGCCGTTTGTGATTATCTTAAAGTATTGGATAGACTCAGGTTAGACATCATCGCCAACTGCTATGCGAATTAATATAACAATTAATATTTTAATTAAATAGTTTGGACGATATCTCGGAAGTGATAATTCCCAAGAGTTGTACGATTCAGATATTGCTGTGTGGGGGCGGATGGATCACACTTTTCTCACCAAAAGTAACCTAGCACAATATGCTTGTCATTAGGTTTGGTGTGACGAAATTGTTTGCTTTATTTAATTACAGGCCATTCAAATCAAGAGTTTAATTGAGAGGTTTGCGTTAGAAACTCAAGAGGTATGAAACACACAATTGCTTAATATATTGAAATATATGTTTTTAATTTAGTGATTGTATTAACAATTTTCACTCAAAACCCCATTTAGAGTCAAATTGAATTCGTTCGGGCGCTCAGGCATTACACCAGCGATGAGCCATCCATTCTTGGCTTCAGAAAAGGAGATATCATTCGTATACTTAAGAACAAAAATCTTCAGTTATCTAAAGGTTTGCTTATTTTTATTTTACAATTTGTGGACAATTTAGTTTTACTCTTGAATATATTCATTTGAAAACTTATCAATTTTATAACATACTAAAATAGCAATAAGTTTACTACACTTTCGTATAATTTTTATCGATACAAGTAAATACGTTGATTTTCTTAATTTTATCAATAATCTCATCAGCTCTACCAGTAATGGGTTATTAGTGGGCGTCTATGACAGCAATTCTGTATTCACTGAACCCTATTTACATAAGAATTATTGATAAAATCAATAAGCATTAGAAACAAAAATTTAACATTAATTGATTAAATAATGACAAACAAAATTAATTATTTTAGCTATTTTTTATAAAAATAAATTATTATCAATATGATCATGTATTTAACAATACAAATGAGTTAGGTAATTACAAGATTATTTAAGCATTGCTAATTCGCTAAATTGCATAATTATTATAATTTATTTTCCTATCATTTAATTATTCAATTAATTCATAATCCTTATGGTTTTAACTACAATTAAAATTTGGTTTATTAAAATTAAAATCTATTTTTATCCCGCAATATGTTAATCAAATATTTGTCGAAATATTTTAATCAATTGAAAAGTCAATGAAAAACGGAAGTTAACTTTAATTGAAAGATTATTACTTAAGTATTGTTTAAATAATAGCTTAGTTTTAAATTGTTTTTCCTAAAAAAACGTAGACAATAAGTATTTGTCATCCCTTTCCTTTCAAACAGTCAGTTGTCATTTACTTACAATGTATTGTTCAATGTCTTGAGAGATGGGAAGTCTACCAAAAAGTCTGAAGAAATCTTTTATTTTCAAAAAGCTAGACATAATGTTTGGCTCATTTATTTGTCTATGAACCAGTTACTTTTATAATTTAGTCATTCACTAAATATTGCCATTCAGTCACTATGATTGCGCTTTTTTATCACATTTTGATTTATATCACGATTGAGACAATATTATGTCCATTAGTATAATGGCTCTAAAGAGAAGTTTTGCAAAATTTGCAAAATGTTATCACACTTTTGTATTCTGCATCACATTGTCTGTATTATTACCTGGATATAGTGTAAAGATGTAGACTACATAATGTAGTACTATAATAAATATGTACAATATGCAAAATAATGTTAGTGTAGAAACATCACTGTATATTCAACGTGAAAATCGCATTTTATTGCAAAAATAATTAGATTTACAAACTTTAATGTAATCCCATTTAGTCTAACATAAAGATTAGCATATTTTTTATTGATTTTATCTCACATTTCAAGATTAAATCTTAAATATAATATCATTTGAAGCCTTAATGATAGACAAAGGGTACTCATAATAACTATTAGGAGCTGTGGTTCACGTCTAAAGTTATTAGAACTTGAAATCTATTGTTTATTTCAAACTATTGGTGACATATTTTTGTTCATTATTTAGTTTCGAGACATAATATTATTATGATTTTACTCCAATCATTCGGACATAAATACAATACATTTATTATATCATCTCTTTTTTTGTAATTTTATTTTTCATTAATAACTGAAACTTTTTTTCCATTGCTTTATGTATTTCATGTCTAATTCGTAAATTTATTTTTCGTATAAATAATACTTTGAGTGTTTAAGAAATAAAAGTTTTAGACTTAAACTAATCAATCAATCTCTGAGTTTTCAAAGCAATTAGTTCAACAGATAAGTAAGGATGCGATCAATTATTGTCAAATTGTTGTCAATTTTAGCTTTAAATTGGAGACAAATTTGTCGATTTTTCAAGAAAATACCATTTTTTGTGAGTTAACCTCAATTTACGTATAATTAAGGTTAGGTTCAACGCACAGAAATATATCTTAATTTTCGTTAAATATCGCATAAATTGCGAAAATTTGAATTTTAAAGCGCTTTAATGGACTTTATTTTTAGTTCACTGACACTAACACTCATACAGTACTTCTTCGCTCTCAACATTGCATTAAAAATTGTTTTTAAAATTAGGTATATTTCCTATATTTATGATACAATATTTAGATAAATATATTCTTTTGTATGAATTATTATTAAATTGTTTTCAAACAATGAATAGAAGTAAAATATATTTAATTAATTCTATCCTATATATAGTATTATAGAAAATAACAATAATTTTAGACTCAAAACAACATTTTTTATTAAATAATTCATTTTATGAATTATGTATTGAAAAAAATGAAAGCTAATCAATTGATTTCTGGTTTTTCACATTTTGATTAATACCTTTGGGATAAAAATTTAGATTTCAAAATATGAATATTTTTTAACGTCATTCACAAAACTTTTATATAACAATAATTATTCCATTGAATGCATTTTGAGATCATATTCTGATATGAAGTCAATGTAATTCATTGTGTATTCTACACTACACTATAAGTACACTATAAGTGCTTTTAAAGTATTGTGGAGTAGAGTATACAATACTATTATAATATATCATACCTTATGAGCCATTCTTAAAAATATCTGTTTGATTGTGACAAACCTGTGCTATACATGACTCGTATGTTCTAATAGTCTATTGTTATACCGTATAACACATTACAGTGTACTTCAAGACTATTTTCTTTTTGCTCGACTGAGCGGAACAGACATTTCGAAAGTATAGTTGTCGTTGAGTAACAGTTTGTGTAAAACAGTTATCAGTGAGACTTAACACAACTCAGGCCACTGTTTCGATATCCACAAAGTTTTGGTAAAATTATTTTTTCCAAACTTTTTTACTCGTTTAAAAAGCTCAATGTTTTGTCATTGAAAGTGATTGTGTATTAGTAACACCGCGGCTATTAATACCTCCAAACTCATTGATATAGCAATAATTTGTCACTAATTTTTTTAGTTGACAAACTATTGGAAAAGTTTTTGTTTGCTTCAAAGTGTGAGACATTATGAGAAACTGCTTTATTAAACATTAGTTTTTGCGGATTATTTTGTTTATATTGAAGATTTAAACTTTAAATTTTAAAGTAACCAAACGGTTGTGTGTGCTATAGGTTGGCTGTTTGGTGTACTGGAAACAGGCGAAGGGGGTATATTCCCGTGTGAATACGTGGTGCCCCTAAATAGCCAGGAAGTGGTGAAGATTTCGCAAAGAATGGTAAAAAATGCGCAAAACTGTGCAAAAACTAAGTGTAAGGATTCATAGCATTCATACGATATGTTGTGCTCTGTTTGCAAGGATGAGGTCAGGGGCGTAATGAATGGCCACTCAAATGGTTTGCGTTCCGCTCACGATATCAATGATAAACACGAACTCAAGTCTAACGACGACAGCTCTCTCCGAGAAGACACATCGCTATGGGTTGAGAGTAAAAATGTATGCATTTGTTGGCATTGTTTTAAAGTTTTTGATTTGTTTTTTGTGTGAAGCTGCGAGTCATGTAATGAATTAAATGTATGTTTGCATTGAATACCAATTATAGGAACAGTTTGACGACGCCAAGAGCGATATCACACAAGTCTCGCAATTAAATGACGGAAAGTTTTCGTTACTTCAGTTCGCTTTATTCAACTTCAGAGAGAGTGTCAATAAGTGAGAAGTTTTGCGTGAATTTCAAAGTTGTGTTTCGAAATTATATTGACAATTATTTTGCGTTCAGATATGACTTGCGATCAAAAGAGGGTTCATTGAGAGGATCCATAAAATTGATTGAAAGCATCAAATCTAAGAAGAAGAATAAGAAGGGAAAGGGAAGCGATCCGACAGAATGGACGTGGAGTGAGATCTCCAGTTTAGTCAAGTATTCAAAAGTGAGTGCAAAAACTATTGTCAAGTATTCAAACTTTATATTAATTGTGAACATTTCGCTTTCAAAAGTCCACAATTCAAAATTCATTACTTATATTATCACCGGAACTCAATAAGATAGCCATCGAGTGCTTCGTTGGTAAGTGTTTTGTATTTAAACATTATTCCGGGAATTCATATCTTATAATATTTTTGATTTTATCACATATTCCAGCGATAATGCGATATATGGGAGACTTAGCTATGATTAAAAATCAAACGGAAGTCAATTGTGTTTATAATATTCTTTTGGTATGTTTTGATAATTTATTCATATTTTATAAAAAAAATTGTTAAAATCTTTATATATTCCACAGAATTGTCACAAATATCCACAAATTAGAGATGAAGTCTATTGTCAGCTAATGAAACAGACGACAAGCAATAAAAGTGCCAAATTGTGAGCTAATTATACAATCATTTGCATTAAACATCACTTTGAATTCATTATGCATTTAATGACATGTTTGGAAAACTTGTTAAAATTTTTAATTATATTCAATGGTTGTAGTGATAGCTGTCAAAGAGGTTGGCGTCTCTTCTCAATAATGGCCGCGTATTTCGACTGTTCAGAGCTATTGAGACCCTATTTATTCAAATACTTAGAGACGGCTGCTTTCGATAAGCGGCGGGCCTTTCATCTGACGGCCGACGTCTGCCTCAAGAACCTGCGGAAGACATTCAAATACGGCGGCCGTAAGAACGTGCCGTCCATTGAAGAGATCGCCGCCATATCCGCCGGAAGGAACTCCAAGCGACAGATGTATCGCCTGCCCGGAGGCACCGAAAGGATCATCAATACGGCCTCCTCTACGGTCGTCAACGACATCATCGAAGAGATCTGTCAAATGCTGAACATCGAGAACGCCATCGAAATGGAGGAGTTCTCGCTCTACTGTATCATCGAAGGAGGTCTGCCATCGAGTCTCTCATTTGTCTTATAGACAGCGAATAACACACTCTAATCCATCGATTCTGTAGATCCGTTTACAATGCCTTTAAATAAAGACGAATACATTCTGGACGTGACCACAGATCTGATCAAAAACGGACAATTATTTTACCTCATTTTCTGCCGATCCGTTTGGTACTACCCGTTACGACTGGACAGTCACCTGTACATCGAAGTGATCTTCAATCAGGTGGCGCCCGACTATCTGGAAGGCCTTCTGCTGGTTGTGCCCGAAGAGAAGCTACCGGAAGACGCGGTGCCACAGATCGCACGCATCGCCTCACTTCTGCACAGGGCTGCCGACATGGAGCAGATGCCCACCAAAGATGAAGTCAAGTATTTGCTGCCAAAGCCGGTGCTGGTTATGAAGGAACTACGACCGCCTCAATGGGTCGAAATGGTTCAGAATAACTGGAACGACATGTCGGCGCTCACGACCACAGAAGCAAAAGCTCAATGTCTCGATATCCTGCAAAAGTGGCCGCTCTTTGGCTCCTGTTTCTTCGCCGTCAAACGAATACAACAAGACGTGTCCACACAATCACCCGATCACATACTGGCCCTCAATAGGGAAGGCGTCCACTTCTTAGACATTATCACACATGTAAGCTATTTGTCATTACTTTTGTCACTTAATGTTATACTTATTATGGTATTGGATATGATTATAGGAAACCCTTTGGAAGTATCCGTTCTCTGAAGTGATTTCCACGCGAAAGGTGAGGGCAGAAGACGGCACTCTATTCCTGGACATGAAGTGCGGGAACCTTATGGTGCAGAAAATATCCAGAATACAAACTGATCAGGTATAAATACACACAATACGTGATTTAGAAATCATTAATCTTAGACTAAATTCTTGTTCATTGACTCTCAGGCACACGAAATCTCACGACTTATACGACAGTACATCGAAATCGAGCAGCACTTCAAGAGCTCCAACAAAGAAAACGGCAATCATTTGCAATAATTGACATGAATTTGCAATCATTTTATCGACACAATTATTGGCAATACTTACAAATATCTTTATTTTTATTATTATTTTTATAAGTCATTTATTATATCAAATGTTTTATATATAATTTATATACAAAAACAAAAAATATGTATACTTTTAAGGAATTAAATTAATTTATTGGAAGGGTTGTGCCAAATGTATGATGTTTTCCGGTTTTTATCTCACGAATAAAATATACAATATTTATGACATTTATATGATATTTTACGATTTCTATGATTTATATGATTATATGACTACACAAATAAATACTTATATTAATTAAATTACTTATAAATATATAGTGTGCTATGAAAAGACTTTCAAAGCGTTTTCATTCCAGCACTCATTCCAACGATATTTTGTAAAATTCTGCTTCAAATGAGTGCGAAATGCATTCAATCGCTTGTTTTCTTTGGGAAAGTTCTCAAATATATCCATCAATTGTTGCGCCAATTCTTCGCTCGTCTTAAACAGCAAACCATTCTCTTCGTGTAAAACCAATTCATCGATACTTTGAATACAATTTAAGATTAAGAATAAAAAATGTTTGAAATGTATGGACAGTAGGCATACCAGTCGTAATTGAACGCACAGACGGGCAGAGAGCAGCCAAACATGTCGACCACTTTCATCGGCAGATCCAGATTACTGGACGACTTGTGCAGACATATCCCGAGGTCAGCGCTGGCCACCATTTTCGGGTAGTCCTGCGACGCGAGCCACGGGAACACCACTTTCACGGACTGAAAGTCTTGGGTCAACACCTTTTGCTGGTAGTACTCCTTCAGCGGACCCTTTCCGGTAACGACACACAGAATGTGCGGCCATTTGCCAGAACTGGAAGCAGAGTTGTCGTAGAGTTCGAGCGCTTTAAACAATATATCAAAGTCTTCGTCTTCCGTCCAACTCGTGCTACTCATGACAAGCGCCGGCCGTTTTGGTCTCAGAGATATGTTATAACTGATAGTGTCATGAATGGTCACAACAGTCTGATTGTCATCATCCGATTCGTCGCTTAAGAACTCCTTGTATTCTGTCTTCAGTTTGAGAAACAAATGGTGTTTCTCTTCGACAGAAATGGCGTCAAATATATCCGGGGGTCTGTCGTACAGAACGGTAGCGCTGTTTGCATGTAATCAAGTGATAGGACAGTGAATACAACGAATACAATGAGTGATTAAACAGTGATTCAAACCTTATATTGAATCTGTTCTTCAGATCCTCTTTCATGGCATTCGTGACACAGAAATTGGCGTCAGATTTGGCGCCGAAGTATGTCTCAAACCATTTGCAGATCTTCACGAGAATGTGATTGTCTCCAAGAGTTAGCCCGAGTATTGTGAAGCCATAGTTGTGCCAATCGACCACAAACTTGGATCCTCGCAGTCGACACACAAACCACACGACACCCAGCGTTGGAATCGATGGCGGGTTCTGTGCGACGAGTATTGGTGTAAATATTCGTGGCTTACGCGAGGAATAAGTGATTGAAAACCTGAACTAAGATGTAGTGATGGTGTGGTAACCAAATCAACCACAAGAAGAGTACCCATGACTGCCACCAGACTTTGAGGAAGTAGACCAGAATCGATGGCAACCCTGTGTTTCACCACAAATCAGTCAAAAAACTCATTCAAAACATATGATAACATTCAACGTCTTCGTACAATAGATCCATTGAGGCGTTTGTCTCATGTGATGGCATTTAATGCGGTCGTTGTTCGCCACGCCTTCGTGTGGTTTCGATCCTTCAGGTATGAGATCCAGTGGTAAGTGTCTTAAGTGGCAAACAATTGGATCCAATGATACGAACCTTCAAAGCCAAGCAAATCCACTCCGAAGTGATTGGACAGAGAGATGGAGTGGTATTGCATGCGAGGACTCCTTCCGATGTCTCCCAACACACAGACGCAGACACGTCTGTCCGCTGCCGAAGAACTCATGACTGATTCGGTGGACAAATCAGATCCCAAACGAGACCACAGTTCTGGTGATGACTCGACTCATCGAAGTTTGAGACCATTTGTGCCAAAAATTACGCCAAAAAACGTCTTTATTTTGGTTTTCGATGTAAACAACGATTGCGTGAATCGTTTGGTGTCCTCACGAATGATGTCTTCGCACGAGTCGTGAGATGTCTGGCGAGGACTCCGGTGTCGACGCCGGCAGTAATGCGTCCGACGATAGCGTCGGCATGTCTTTGGCCTCTTCGGAGAGCGACTACAGCAGGGATGAGGTGTTCGTCGACCACAACGACAACCACGAAGACGTCGTCGTCATCGATGTCAACATAAATCCAGTCAATGATAACCACAACAGAAATAGTGCCGAAGACTCGGGAGATAATTGTCCGCAAAATGTATGTGTCTTATGAGTGGTGTCTTTGATGACATTACAAGAGGTTATTAATTGTGTCAATGAATTGATGTAATTTGGGATCAATTGTATGGACAGGACTTCGAGGCGTCGATGTATGGGCCGACCTCTTCCATGTCACCCATGGTCTCGATGGCCACCACGTCGTCGGCCGCCTCATCATCGCTGATGACAATGCCGTCGACCAGTTCTCACTGTCATTACGACAGCCTGTGCTCGACCTCCACTTCCGGCCATCGATTGTTCCACGCATTCGACAATCGATTGGACCATAACTTCGATACAAAAAGTGATAATCAGTTGATAGGAGTTCCCAATGATTACAACTACAACACCGAAGAACAGCACGAGTTTTGTCCCAAAATGAAGTCTTTTCGGCCAAAGAGTCACGACATTAAGCGAAAGCATATCTTCAAAGACATCGCAGGTATGTCTTCAGCCAACAAACGGCTGATTAAGTTGTGATTATAATTCTTGCGACAAAACAGGGGAACGACTGCTGAGGAAAGCCTCCAATTCTAATGACTTGGAATGCGTTCAACGACTACTTGCCGAAGGAATAGATCCGCAATCTTGTGATGAGAGGAACCGAACGGCGCTCCACTTCGCCGCCTGTAAGGGAAACACACAAATCGGTAATGAATTGTCTGATGAGCTCTTTGTTTGGGTGAACCCACTAACCGATGGACTCATTGAACGCATTGATAGCGCGGCTGTTGTTAGAGAAGGGCGCGAACCCTAACCAGAAGGACATAGTGGGCAACACAGCCCTACATCTGGCCGCCTGTACCAACAACATGGAGGTGATCACACTGTTGCTGAGCGCCGGCACCGACATCCAATTACAACTACAACACCGAAGAACAGCACGAGTTTTGTCCCAAAATGAAGTCTTTTCGGCCAAAGAGTCACGACATTAAGCGAAAGCATATCTTCAAAGACATCGCAGGTATGTCTTCAGCCAACAAATGGCTGATTGAGTTATGATTATAATTCTTGCGACAAAACAGGGGAACGACTGCTGAGGAAAGCCTCCAATTCTAATGACTTGGAATGCGTTCAACGACTACTCGCCGAAGGAATAGATCCGCAATCGTGTGATGAGAGGAACCGAACGGCGCTCCACTTCGCCGCCTGTAAGGGAAACACACAAATCGGTAATGAATTGTCTGAAGAGCTCTTTGTTTGTGAGAACCCACTAACCGATGGACTCATTGAACGCATTGATAGCGCGGTACAACAATCTCTTCCCGCGCTTGGGATTGGTCTTCCTGTATCACCCGTTGTGTCGGGATGTAGACCGGCGGACATGGTTGTTGTACCTCCACTAGTGTGACAACGACTCGCGGCCGTGGCTGTAGGTCTCGCTGGACAACTCGGGCCGAACGCCCCTCCATTTGGCGCAATCCAAGCTTAAGATGATTCAGTCGATGCAACGCTCAGACGCCTCAATCAATTCCAACCAATTGAAGTCAGAAGTGCTGCAAGTGTTGCATATGATGTCCATCTACTGGCACCGGTCCGGCAAGAATGCGGAGCTCGAACTCCTCACCACTTTCACCAATCGCTTGCATTTGTCCCAAACCACTGAAGAAGTGAGTGATG
>CAJPVJ010000499.1:0-24132 GCA_905397405.1 Oppiella nova
CCGGAAAGTCCTATTTATGTGAAGGAGAGCTTCTTCATGCGACTCATGAGGCACTTGGCGTCACCCGTTCACGGAGGGGGAGGGGGTGGCGGTCGGCCAGGGGTGCACTCGAACCGCAATTCCTACTCCTCTTCGGAACAAACGCCGAATTCAACGCTTCAAAGGCGGCGATCAAAGCGCCAATCATTTCACTCTTCGGCATCCAATGGCGACATCGCTAGACATCAGACATATATCATCGATCAAAGCCATAACAACACCCAAAGCCTACACCGGAACCACTGCTCGACAGTGGCCGCCAACGGCTATGAGATACCGGCCGTCTGTGGCATCAAAAATCACGGCAACACCTGCTTCATGACAGCTATCATCCAATGCCTGTGCAATACGGACCTATTGGCCGAGTACTTCGTCATGAACCACTACAGGGTCGACCTCCAGAGCCATAACAAACTGCACGCCAGAAAGTATGGCACAAAAGGCGAGCTGACGGAACAGTTGGCGCTGTTGTTGAAGTCGTTGTGGTCGTGTATGTACTCGAGTGAGATCTCCAGCAAATTCAAGACATTGATGGCTAAGTACAGCGCCCAATACGACGGCAGTGACCAACACGACGCCCAGGAGTTCCTGCTATGGCTTCTCGACAAATGCCACGAAGACCTCAATATCGCCAATAAAAAGAAGTATAAGAAGATTAAAGTGAGTGACCATTGGATTGATGTACTCTTTTGAAACTTATTTTTTATTGCTATTTAGTGTTGAGTTAATTGATATTTTTGAATAAATGTTCCTATAATTTAATAATTGTAGACATGGCATGGATTAGATGACAAATTTGTTTTTGTCATTTGTTTGATGTTTGACAACAGTTGTGATAAAAGGGTTGACTGTTTTTGAAATGAAAGTTTTATGTTTCAAATAATAGTTGAGATCTAAATTCAGTTTTTTTTAATTAAGTCTTCATTTGTTTCTACACTAGAAAATCCTTTTTGAAGTTTTTAATCTCTTATTTGCGTTCAATTATCTCACGAATTGAATTGTTTTTGATTACACGTCTCTCTCTCTCTCTCTCCCTCTCCCTCTCTCTCTCCCTCTCTCTCTCCCAAATTTTATCACAAGTTTTGGTATTTTTTTGAAGAGTTTTTTGAATTCATATGAATGTAATTGTGATAAATGCGATACACATTACTTGTAGCAATAAATACAGTTAAGAATGGTATGCAATTATTTGCCAATTAAATGCATGATTTTTGTTTATTTCCGATTATACCGATCGATGAATTTGTTTTGTTGAATCATAAATGTGTTATCAGTGTATTTTGGCGTTTGCTTTGCGCTGAATACAAGTCAAGAGACTTGTTGTCAAACAGCGCTGTAATCCACGGCTGATATGCTGAGAAATTTATGGCTTTATTATAATTATCTATGGATTTCTTTGGCAGTGTTTCCAGTCTTTTACAGTCCATTCAATTTTTATAGCAGATATTACTCTCTGATAAGTTATACATAGTGTTTGTATTTTACGTAATCGTTTCCATAATTTATATTCACTTGATAGACATCTGAGGCTAAAGCAAATAAAAAATTATTAAATTATATTTTCATACAATTCATGCAATTCTTGAGTCTTCCCGATGAATGTCAGTATTTGTAGCGTTTATGAATACATTATATGCTTATATATTAATTAAATATATTATATTTGTTTTACTTAAATGAACTGTAATTAAATGAATTATTTTTATTGAGAATTTTAATGATTATTTATTATTTATTAATATTAATATTAATATTCAAACAGTCAATTGAGTCTTATTTGCGCTTAGTTTCAATGAATTGTATCATTAGATGTTTATTCAGTCGAGAGTTCAATGAATTAAGAATTGATTTCAATTAAGACTAATGAATGCAAGACAAGAATAATATACCGGAAAGTCCTATTTATGTGAAGGAGAGCTTCTTCATGCGACTCATGAGGCACTTGGCGTCACCCGTTCACGGAGGGGGAGGGGGTGGCGGTCGGCCAGGGGTGCACTCGAACCGCAATTCCTACTACTCTTCGGAACAAACGCCGAATTCAACGCTTCAAAGGCGGCGATCAAAGCGCCAATCATTTCACTCCTCGGCATCCAATGGCGACATCGCTAGACATCAGACATATATCATCGATCAAAGCCATAACAACACCCAAAGCCTACATCGGAACCACTGCTCGACAGTGGCCGCCAACGGCTATGAGATACCGGCCGTCTGTGGCATCAAAAATCACGGCAACACCTGCTTCATGACAGCTATCATCCAATGCCTCTGCAATACGGACCTATTGGCCGAGTACTTCGTCATGAACCACTACAGGGTCGACCTCCAGAGGCATAACAAACTGCACGCCAGAAAGTATGGCACCAAAGGCGAGCTCACGGAACAGTTAGCGCTCTTGTTGAAGTCGTTGTGGTCGTGTATGTACTCGAGTGAGATCTCCAGCAAATTCAAGACATTGATGGCTAAGTACAGCGCCCAATACGAGGGCAGTGACCAACACGACGCCCAGGAGTTCCTGCTATGGCTTCTCGACAAATGCCACGAAGACCTCAATATCGCCAATAAGAAGAAGTATAAGAAGATTAAAGTGAGTGACCATTGGATTGAAACTTATTTTTTATTGCTATTTAGTGTTGAGTTAATTGATATTTTTAAATAAATGTTGCTATAATTTAATAATTTTAGACATGGCATGGATTAGATGACAAATTTGTTTTTGCCATTTGTTTGATGTTTGACCACAAATTAGTTTTGATATAAGCGTTGACTGTTTTTGAAATGAAAGTTTTATGTTATGTTTCAAATAATAGTTGAGATCTAAATTCAGTTTTTTAATTAAGTCTTCATTTGTTTCTACACTAGAAAATCCTTTTTGAAGTTTTTAATCTCTTATTTGCGTTCAATTATCTCACCAATTGAATTGTTTTTGATTACACGTCTCTCTCTCTCTCTCTCTCCCTCTCTCTCTCCCAAATTTTATCACAAGTTTTGGTATTTTTTGAAGAGTTTTTTGAATTCATATGAATGTAATTGTGATAAATGCGATACACATTACTTGTAGCAATAAATACAGTTAAGAATGCAATTATTTGCCAATTAAATGCATGATTTTTGTTTATTTCCGATTATACCGATCGATGAATTTGTTTTGTTGAATCATAAATGTGTTATCAGTTTATTTTGGCGTTTGCTTTGCGCTGAATACAAGTCAAGAGACTTGTTGTCAAACAGCGCTGTAATCCACGGCTGATATGCTGAGAAATTTATGGCTTTATTATAATTATGCTATTCTTTTGACTCTTATCTATGGATTTCTTTGGCAGTGTTTCCAGTCTTTTACAGTCCATTCAATTTTTATAGCAGATATTACTCTCTGATAAGTTATACACAGTGTTTGTAGTTTACGTAATCGTTTCCATAATTTATATTCTCGACTCACTTGATAGACATCTGAGGCTAAAGCAAATAAAAAATTATTAAATTATATTTTCATACAATTAATGCAATTCTTGAGTCTTCCCGATGAATGTCAGTATTTGAAGCGTTTATGAATACATTATATGCTTATATATTAATTAAATATATTATATTTGTTTTACTTAAATGAATTGTAATTAAATGAATTATTTTTATTGAGAATTTTAATGATTATTTATTATTTATTAATATTAATATTAATATTCAAATAGTCAATTGAGTCTTATTTGCGCTTAGTTTCAATGAATTGTATCATTAGATGTTTATTCAGTCGAGAGTTCAATGAATTAAGAATTGATTTCAATTAAGACTAATGAATGCAAGACAAGAATAATATGTAGTTTAGTATTGTTAGCATAAAAATACTATAGATAAACAATAATTGTTGCATGTTTAAGGGTTTAATGTATGTCTTGAATTTGAAAAGTGATTTCTAATCTATAATTGTCTTGAGAGCCCACACATGACATGAGAAAATAACTATTCATTTGAAAGTCATTAGTAAACAAATTGCATACAATTGTTAACAAACTAAACAAACACGGATTGAAAACAACAAAAAAACTTTTTTAAAGAGCTTTATGTTTGCATAACAAGTGGTGATTAAAAATAGATATAAAAACATTTGTATGTCTTATCTGATGGCAGGGTTTGTCTCACAACCGGACGGACGAGCTGATAGCGGCCGAGACACTGGCCAATCACATGCGATGCAACAGTAGTTTCATTCACGACTTATTTCAGGCACAGTTGAGGTCGTCGCTGGTGTGCCGTTCCTGCGGCAAACACAGCAACACATTCGACCCATACCTATGCCTGTCCCTACCGGTGCCCACGCGGCTCACGCACACGCTATTAGTGAACGCCGTGTTTCTCGACCGACGCCCGCGAGTGGTAAATGAGTTGTCTTTTTGAGAGTGTTTTCTATGATTTTTAATGTCTTTTTGTGTCCTTTGACGGCACCGTTAGGTTCAAAACGGTGTGTCCATCGAGTCTTTGGCCACAATACGCGAACTGCGGGATAAAATCAGCCGTTTGTTGAAAATACCAGAGAAACAGTTGGTTCTGTTGATGACCGGCGAGGACTTCGGTCTCAAAGAGTTGGCGAAAGACACGGATATAGTCCAGGAGACCGTCGAAGACATGCAAGAGATATACGCGTTGGAGACACCAAAACCACAGCCCAACTATCCCGTCACTAATAGTAGCGGCGGTGCGTCCGGTGCGGAACAGCAGCTGACACTCGTGTGGACCAATCGGGTAGGCATTGGAAATCAGGGAAAGATATTCGGCTCAGTATTCTCGGCGCTGGTGTCCCGCGAGGCCTCCTATAAACAGATCCAATTGGATGTGTTGAACGGTATGCGGTCGCTCTTGAAACGGGACATCGACTTGAGTGGTGTCGGCGCCGGTATGAACCTAAGGCTGCGAGTGATCGGCGGTATTCCCGGGAAGTCCTATTTGCCCGAAGACGTGGACCATCCGCTGTACGTCCAGACGGTTGACAAAGCGTTGATCGGCAGCGAGGATAAGGAGTATAGAGGACCTGTTCACCTGAAGCTAGTGGTTGAATGGGATCTGGACGTGAGAGACAGTCTGATTGTTGGCGGCGACCAAATGGATGAGCCGGTGGTCGACAGTTCGGTGGAGTTGGCGAAGGCTCGCTCCCAGAAGACCAATAGAGCCACACTTCGCGACTGCTTCGACATGTACTTCAAAGAGGAACGGGTGAGTCAATTGAGGCCAAAGTGTATGCCATTTATAGGTTAACTGTTGTTCGTTTGTGGGGACAGTTGGGTGCCGATAACGCGTGGATCTGTCCGTCGTGTAGGCGCCGACAGCAGTGCACCAAAAAGCTGAGCCTATGGTCCGTCCCCGACATCTTCATCATACATCTGAAACGCTTCCGACAGTCATCGCAATCGCAACGAAATAAAGTCACGACACAAGTAGTGTTCCCTCAAAACGGTTTGGGTATGTCGTGCCAGAGATCCCTTTCTCCAACAGTTGTGATTAAAATGTTGGTTCCCATTGATTACAGAGATGAGCGCCTACATAGCGCCCCGGTATGTGTCTCAGACGAACGGAACCATAAACAACGGTCTGCCGGCTCTGTGGTCGCCGTGGAAGAGGTCGCGTATGTTTAGCCGACTGAACCGTACGGACGATAATACTTATGATTTGTACGCCGTTTGCAATCATAAGGGAAATATGCAGAGCGGCCACTACACCGGTATGTCCTCTCACTCACACATCCCTATCCACCATAATCTCAATTATATAATGCCTTTCCATGTGTGGAACAGCCCATTGCCGGAACCCAATCGACAACTGCTGGTATCTGTTCGACGACACGAAAGTAGTTCCGGTGACCGAGTCGTCGATCATAACGGCCGACGCCTACATCCTATTCTATCAGCGCAGTAGCCTATCGTCAGCCCTGTCCTCCTGTGCGTCGTCCTCCACGTCCGGCTACAGTAGCTCTGCCAGCAGTTACTACAGCGATCACTGGGCCTTCCGAATGCCGCCGTTTAACTACTGGTCCCCCAAAGCCAGCAAAAGTCACGACAACTTGTCGTCCGAAGTTGTGGTCAAAGGTTAGTCCTTTGATACCATTAGCTATAAGTTGACGTATTTTATCATTAATTGATGTATTGTTTGACAAATAGAGAGAATTAGTGCCAAAAGCGTGAGCACAACACCGCCGACGCCCAGCGCCCCGACCACAGCCGCCTCCGGCGCCCCCCTCGACACTCGCCGATGCTATGCAAGCCTGCCTTCAAAGACAACTCAAATCAAATCTAAGTCATTGCAAACCGACACCAAAACAATAACACAAACCAATAACACGACGACTCGCGAGTCGATTAGCGATAGGCCAACACCGGCGCCAATGAGCGTCCAATGCATTAATAGTAATAATGATCACAAACTCAATGATACCAATCGTTGGACACTTCCTGAGCCGAAATACGTAAGCGATGTGTCGGTGGTTCCCAACGAGTCCGATAAGACGGCGGTGTGTCTGCCGGCGCCCCTTAAGCCCGATACTAGCAAATACTGGGCCATCACTTCGGTCTAACCACTAACCGCTCACTGAGTGGAACGACTGACAGATGTGGTCACTGTCTGACTGTCTGTCGGTCACATAAACCCCAAACCGAGTCCTCATGTAATCAAATACGCGATCCGTACGAACAAAACGAGTTTTAAATACAAAACACAAAACAAGAGTTAATTTAATGAATGAATTATTTTTTGAATGAATGCCTGAATCGTACGAACGATGAATATATAAATTGTTTATAATATGAATTCCTCTTCATTCCATCCTATAATACCGGTTCCAATGAAACGACAAAAAAGCATTTAATTTTGCACTAAATATATGTTTTTATAATTATAATTACATTCCTATTGAAACGAAACGAAACAAACGATTTGTTTTTAAACAAGTATTCAAGAATTGAATGAATTTTTTCGGACAAAATTCTTACGAAACAGAATATTCTGTTGTTTTTAGTCAACTATACGATAGCATAATGTTTGGAGTATTACTCGAAGTTATTATTCAAATAATAATTAGTCAATAAATTTTAGTATTAAATATAATACATATTACTAGCGATTAGTGTTCGACTAAATCCATAATTAGTGTACAATTTTCAAGCGTTTTTAGACTCACTTAAGATTAGCATTGATTTGAAACAAAACAATTGGATTTTTAGGAGAGTTTTTAGCGTTCAATATCATAAACGGCCAAAACATGTGTTTTCAGTGTATTTATGGCCAAAAACCAGTTGCGGCCAAACATTCGCCTCAATTTGCTCACCATTTGTGACACCCATTCCCCACACAAACCAAACAAATGTCTGACGCCTTGACTGTCACGCGTGGGAAGTGACCGGTGGACCAGTGGTTCGCCACAACTATTTTAGGGACAGCTAGTCATGAGTTAGTCATTACATTCACACAAACGTTAAGTGCAATTGCGAGCCATAGGACACCCCTTCCCACCCGATTGAGGCGTTCAGACATTAATTATGATTGCATTCCATTGGAAATATTGATTATTATTATGTTTATTACCGATTATTACTATATTTTGTGTTTTTTTCATATTTTTATTAAAGCGGTTGTGATTATAATGAGAGAGAATTATGTAATGTTATTGAATAGAGTTATGATATATTGTATTATAACACAAGAGTTTACGAAAAGAGTTGTTTGAATTGTTTTTTAAATTTATTTAATTTATGTTTTCATTCATCCGAATGACACGAACTCTAAAGTCTATTGTAAATACAAATCACACGAAATGCAAACAAAATGTTAATAAAACTTATATTTAATTTAAATTATTAACGAAATAATTTGTAAACTATTTATTCAATTTCCTAATCATTATGTCGTTTGGACCGCACTTTGCGTGTCCGACGGCTGATCACCGCCACCGCCATCACTGGTCGTCTGTATGTCAGTCGCCGTTCCCTTCAGCGTAAACACGACGGGAAGTGTCTTTAGCTTAGGATTCGTGGCCTGAAGTAAGCGAATCCACGACAAGAGTGAGTCGCGACTGGAAGTGCCGGTCGCGCAGACGGCCAGCACTTTGCCATCGTCTTGGATGTGGATGTTCTTCATTGGCGACAACGACTCACTCTTGTCTTCCTTCCCGAACGTCGACAACGGAATGGACGACACGTCTGAAGGGATCCAATCATTAGTGCCACAAATGTGTGGACAAACACCTTATGAACTGACCGTTGAGTTCGTCGTTATCGAGCAGATCGTCGTCTCTATTATAGACCGGATTTGGATTATTGGCGCGAAGTATGAAGTAAGTGATGGAAACCATTCGCAGCCACACTTTGAAGGGCCCCTCCACGTACACCGTCTCCCCGTCCAACAGCTCCCACACGATCTCCCTCTGTGTGGGCGACTGACCCGAGACTATCCATGTCTTGTCCAGCGAACTCTCCACTTGAGCCGTCTGTTCAACGAATATCACATCTATTTATTGGTGAAATGCTCTCAAAAACCACTGACCGATAGGACACTGATCTTCGTCTGGACGTCAATACACATGCGTTTGATGGCCAACAGCGCCAACTCGAGCGCGTCGTTCGGTAAGGGGTCGGGCATTGGGAAGGGGTTGGCGTTTCTGAATTTGGTCATCCAGTATGTCATTCGCGCGCATTTACGCCACGGAGACGAGTATTTGCTGAATATCTCGATAATCAATGTCTCCATCTCCTTGTCCGGCATTATGCCTACCCGTCCCCACACACACACACAACCAACCAATCAATTAGACATTTAGCGCACAAAGTGTCTGTCCGTATGAACACACATACCATTGGTCTCCATAGCGCAGAGTATCTCAACGGCTGTCCTCTGCTCCATGGGATGGTTGAAGAAGCCGGCGCTGAACATGTTGTCGGGTCTGAAGCGTCCCTTTGGGAAGACATTCATCAGCGCCTTATAGACCTCGAGATCCCTGTGAACGCCGTACTCCTTGAGGTACGGGAGGGCAGCGCTGATGAACTCCACGTATCCCTGTCTCCGGACGTGCTTATGGTTCTCGAAGTTGTCCACCACTTGCAGGAAGTGCTCCTTATGTCGGTCCGGGATCTCCTCGAAGAGTCTGCTCGCGAGTGTCACGTCCTTAGCCCTGACACCGGGGATGGCGGCGTCCCTCCCGTCCCCTCCTTTCGGCTTACTTTTGCCCCATAAGTGCCGAGCGATGGGTCGACCACTCAATGGGTGTCTTAACACGTGGTCTGCAATGAGATGTGCTTTGAATTGCGNGGGGATGGCGGCGTCCCTCCCGTCCCCTCCTTTCGGCTTACTTTTGCCCCATAAGTGCCGAGCGATGGGTCGACCACTCAATGGGTGTCTTAACACGTGGTCTGCAATGAGATGTGCTTTGAATTGCAGTTCAAATGCATTGACACTGCGATACATTTGTCGCATATATTGACTGAAATTCATGGCTGAGTTTCAATTGATTTCATATATCGACTAAAAATAACTGATTTTATGTGTTATTTCTCCATATATTTCG
This sequence comes from Oppiella nova, assembly GCA_905397405.1. Classification (NCBI taxonomy): domain Eukaryota; kingdom Metazoa; phylum Arthropoda; class Arachnida; order Sarcoptiformes; family Oppiidae; genus Oppiella; species Oppiella nova. Next base: position 9,581 of record CAJPVJ010000499.1, read on the forward strand.
CACAAACTATTGATTACATTATAATTAACATGAATTGTAATTAAAATCAAAGACAATTTGTATGTTGTTTTCCGTAAAGACTTTTAAATAAATTTCGTAAACATTAGAAACAAAACCAAAAATAACGCCAAAAGGGGTGCAAAAGCCATGCATTGGAAACGCATTGCAAACACGTGTTAATCACATGACATACTGTGCCGTCATTTATGGACACAAAGTCTCACGTGTTTTGTCAATATTTACAACTATTTTGTGACACCTTTTGATTGGAAACACAGTTTGACTGCAATTAGCAGTCAATTGAGGGGACAATCAAATCAAATGCAATGCAAGTCTAACCACAAATCCAGTCAACCATTGTCTCCACACTCGTCGCACACCACTAACTGTCACTTGAATTGATCCAATCAGTGGCCGCTCACACACGCAATGCAACCGACAATTGTCTCAACACTGACCACACTATATGTGATCCACGGGTGCCTTAAGACAATCGCCGCACTCAACGACCGCAACGTCTTGTTCAGGGAATCAGTGGACGGGTCGGTGGAGTCCGGGAACTACTCGTACTACTCGTACAACGGCGCCGACAAACTCCTACTGGTGCTGACCACCCATTCCGGTGACGCAGACCTCTATGTCTCGCAGTCGGACGCATCGGGACGTGCGATGAAACCGTTGTACGACTTCCCGGACCACGACCTCCAGAGTGTCACCTGTGGTGAGGATGTGGTGCGAGTGGACGACAACTTCCGGCGACCCATCGGTATCGCAGTCTACGGCCACCCGAGCCATGAGACGAGTCGATACACTCTCGACGTGATTGGCGTCCACTTCTTCGACGACTTGGACGCCACGGACGATAACTACGTCTTCGCCACCGACGATGAGCTCATCTCTTATGAGGAGTTCTTCGGCGAACAGTTCCGCGGTTTGGATAATAAAGTGCCAAAAAGTCGCCACAAATCGGGCGACACTTCCGGTGCCCAGAAGGGGGCCAAAGAGGGCTCGGATGCGGACAACGGGTCCGAGACCTGGGATTTCGTGATCAACCTGTTGGCCAACATTCTCCACATTCTTCTCGAAGCCATCCTTTGAGTGGTGAAGCAATTCATATGTATTTATGACGAGAATTGTTAACAAATTGTGTATAAAATAATGTAATTTTTATTAAAGAGAGAAAACTATTGAATGCAAAATAAATGTTAGATTTAATGTACAAAACAGTGGACAGTAATGAGGGCTACTATCGTACGACAGAGTGATTATATAGACAGCAATAAATGGTAACACATTTGCCTATTACTGTCCGGCGGGTGGAGGGGGAGCTCCGGTAGAGCTGACCCCCAATGAGACTACAATTAAGTAATGTTTGAGTGATTTGTGTTACGACTGAACGCATGCGCGAAAGCAATCATCAGATGTTTACACAAACAGTGCATTGGATTTGCCGTCAAATCACCAACGAGTGGACACCTATTGTCTCATTCACTGGCAAACCATTCATTGTTACCACAGATGACCACTCGATCACGAGTAACCATACATTCACTGACCACTCCATCACACCTATCGTCCGATTGATGGCAAACATATTGATGTGAGTCTTGTATTGAGCGCCAACTCATCACTCAATTGATTGCATCAGACAATGGATACCATGGATGACGGTATGTATGACTCGCAGTGTTTGCCATCTAATGGTCACCTCATTCCTCGGGAGCCGCAGATTCGGTACGTCTGGTGGTGTTGGGCGAGGCGTCGATGCTGTCGACGGCTATACTGCGGGCCAACCAGAGGGGCACCGCTTCGTTGAGCCGATCGCACAACACATCCCACACACGACTGTCCACTCTTGTGGCCGAATATGAGGAGGAGGACGACGCGGAGGAGGCGATCGCCGACCCACTACTCAAGAGTCTGATCCGACTGAAGGCCAAACTCCGCAAAGACAAACTGGTGGTCACGGATCCGAACTTCTTGAGGCCGTTCTGCGAAGTGATCAAAAACAAGGACGTGAGCGGACCCGTCACTGGACTCGCGCTCCAATCGATACTCAAATTCATAAACTATGGGCTCATTGGCAGCGAACCCGCCGTTCAGATGATCAGCGACTCTGTCACCAAAGCCCGCTTCATAGGCACCGACACCACCAGCGATGAAGTGGTACTCATGAGGATATTGAATGTGTTGAAGGAGTTGATTGTCAGACGCTTCGAGAGCCTAACCAATGGTGCCGTCTGTGAGATAATGCAGAGCTGTTTCCGCATCGCCTTTGAGCCCAGACTTAGCGAACTGTTGAGGAAGAGTGCGGAACAGTCTTTGGTAGATATGGTTCACGTGCTCTTCAGACGGATCCCGGAATTCAATCACGAATTTGTCGACGAATTGTGTTTTCTGAAGATGGGATCTACTCGTAACAAGAGATCCAAACATAACATCAATAGTAATGCGAATAAGGATTTCGTGAACAAACAGAGCATTAGATTCAATAGAGAGGACATCAATGGTATGAATGAGTTGTTGTGTATGTCTTGAGAACTCATTGTCTGATCCATACATTGCAGACAAACGACACCACTATTACGGGTTGGCCTGTATTCACGAGTTGTTGTCGTATTTGACGTCTTTAGTGAATCCCTTACCCGAGGGTCAGAACACCGAAGCCATGATTAACGTCGGACTCACTCTCTTGACCGTCAGTTTCGAGACGTCTGTCCACGGAATCGGAAGTAAACACTGTTTGCTGTCCACCGTTAAGACAGACCTCTGTTGGAATCTAATGCAGGTTTGGACACATTTAGTGGCAATACCTCTAATTGCGAGTATAATTAACGCCTTTCCCTCTGACAGCTGTTGCAAAGCGATCGGCCGTTGAGTTCGTTCGCCGCATCCCTGCGCTTAGCGTTTCTCATATTCACGAATCTGCGAATGCATCTCAAGTACCAGTTCGAGGCACTCCTCACCCGACTCATGGACATCATCACCACTGGAAACGCTCCGTTCGAGTTCAAGGAGATCTCAGCCGAGTATTTGGTGGCCTTTTTCCGGCACTTAACGCATTTGCCGCACGAAATATATTACAATTACGATTGCGATCCCTTCGCCACCAATCTCTTGGAGGACTTGTTGCAGATCTTCTCGAAGAACTGCTTCCAGACGGTCGTCAATACGACACAGACGTCGATGACAAATGTGATGCCCTTTCAGTTCTCATCGATGCAGATGTTGTCGTTGGACGCGCTGTTGGCGATCCTCAAGAGCTTACAAAAGGCTGAGTTGTGTCGGGAGGACGTGATGGTGGTCTGTCCGGCCGTTACGTACGTGAATGTCGTCCACAATAAGAACAGCAATGAAATTGAAATGAAGGACACGACTAAAGCGGACGACGACAGCGCCATATCTGTTAAGACCCCCGAAGAGGGTTTGCCTAATATTGTGGCCGAAGAACCGCAAATGGCTGCCACAGAAGTGGTGGCAGACTTGCCGCCAGACTCACCACAAGACATTGATGTCGGTTCCATAAGAATTGGATCGATGGACAGATTGGACGAAGTGTCGACTCCAGTGTCGGAAACTAACGAGACTTTTGAGACGATAACCGCCAACGAGTTGAAGGAGGTGTCGGTCGCTGCGGTCGACACCAACAGCACCGACGTGTTGAACAGCGAGTCGTCGACATCGCGGCCGAAGACATTGGTTTCATACAAATACCCGAAGTTAGAGAAAGTGGCGACGAATACACTGGAGATAATCGACCAAAAGAACCGCAAAGTGATGTTCTCGACGGCCACCGAACACTTCAATACCAAACCGACGAAAGGCGTGCAGTACCTGATGGACAACCGGCTGATCGCTCAGGACATGGATATCGTGTCGTTTCTGAGAGACAACCCGAAGCTCGACAAGAAACAGATCGGCGAATACTTGTCGACCAAAAAGCATTTCAATATTTTGCAGACATTTGTCGAGAGTTTTGCGTTCAAAGACACGCGACTGGACGACGCCCTGCGGCTGTTCCTCGAGTCCTTCCGATTGCCGGGTGAGGCACCCCTCATATCCATGATTTTGGAGCACTTTGCCCATCATTGGCACGTGAGTACCGCCCCGGATGCCTGTCCCCCAAACCAAACTGTCCATTGATGACCTAATGATGTGTCTGTCGTGGTGTAGGAGTCGAACGGCTGTCCATTTGTGAACGAAGACGCGGCGTTCAGTCTGGCGTACGCTATAATTATGCTGAATGTGGATCAGCACAACACGAACGTCAAGAGACAGACCAATCCCATGACGTACGACGAGTTCAGATCCAATCTGAGACAAGTGAATGGCGGCAAAGACTTTGATCCCGAAATGCTTAAAGAGATCTATTTCGCCATTAAGACCAATGAGATCATAATGCCGGCCGAACAGCAGGGACTGGTCAGGGATCGGTACCTCTGGAAGTGTTTGCTCAGGAATAGCGAGACAGAGAACGGCGTCTATTGGTATATGAGGTGTCCGTCCACTGCGGGCGTTGAGTGCAATAAATCTGGTGATAGTTCTGGTGAACAGCAAAACAATAGTCAAAACTTGAGTTTAATGCTGTCGACACTGAATGGGCCCATATTTTCGGTGCTGTGGGGCCCCACTGTGGCCGCCATGACCTTCGTGTTCGACAAACTCAATCCCGACCAACAGTCCGGACTCACGCGACGCCTACTCAACAACGGGTTCAACAGCTGTGCCCTCCTGTGCGCCACTTATGGACATCTCGACAATCTTGTGGTGAGTCTATCGAAGTTCATAATGAGTTCGTCGTATATGCCATCGCCCGGCGCGCCCAACAAAAGCCAAATGAGTGGTCAGTGGGCACCGGGCGGGTCCTCTATGTCTACCAAAAGCCAATTGGCTGCTCAGTGTCTGTTTGGCATAACCCGCGAGTACGCCAACGAAATGCGCGAATCGTGGAGTAATATCATTGAACTGATCCTCAACTGGTATAACGCGAAGCTCTTGAACGACGCCTTCGAGATCGAAGACTTCGCGCTCGACTCGAAACGGATCCGCTTTCGACGGCGAGACAGTCAGAAACAAAAGCCCGAATCGGACTCTTCGTCGACATTCCTCTCGAGTTTTTACTCGTATTTCGCCGGAAATCCCGGAACCCAACAGCAAAACGAGTCGACCGGTGAGTCGATGGTTGACTCGAAGGGACAACTGGTGGCCAAAGAGACGACTCAAACGGGCGGACAAGCATTTAGCGGCCAAACCACTGGCCAACCCGTTAATAATTATTGTCAGCCATTGCTTCTCATTATAGAAGAGTCAAAGTTTCTTCACATCGACTCTCTCTTAGCGCTCATTAAAGCCTTAATCAACACTCAGTTGAGTAGCGATGAGTTGGACGACGACATCGAAGTCTTTAAGTTAGAGATACTCTTGAAAATCATTTTAATGAACAGGTATTCCATTGTTTCGGTAGTTTTTTCATGATTATAACACAAATGTCTGTCTCTGTTATACAGGGATAGAGTGTCTGTCTTTTGGGTACAGATATCGCGATATATTCTACGGCTAATGGTTTTGTGTCCCAAAAGTGAATACCTGTCCGAACGGGTTGTGTCCACAATCTTCCGACTGGCCATTCGGTTCACTCCCAGACCGGACTCATTGAGTGAACAGATATTCCTATTATTGTGTCATTTGTTACTGACGTTTGAGCCAAATATGATTCAACGCAAGTCAACGGCACAGGCGTTGCACTCATTTGTATCGCAATGTAATTGTTATATCACTCGCAGTCAGGACTGGGCTATAGTTTTCAATTTCCTGCTGTCTGTGGGCATCGGATATCAAAGGCGTTCACCGAATGTCACCCAAAACGAGCCGAATGTCAACAGTATTCAAAGCGACGGCGAAGACAGTGTCAGTGATAACCCGAATGCAGTCGCAGGCCGTGGCTATACCTCGGACTCCGAGCTCGATGTCATGAAAACTATTGAACCCAATCTGAACAATACGTTCCGATTCTTCGCCGACACCCAGAATCAGACGAACTCTGCGTCCAATTATCGGATCTTCGATTTGGAGGCCTTCGAGAAGAGTACAGAGATTTTAACGCTAATCATAAGAGAGGTTTTGCCCAATAATGTCAAGAACTTCCAGTCGATGGCCGGCCCCGACGACAGCAACGTCTACACAGTGGCGCAGTTGGCTGTGGACGCGCTCCAGAAGTTCGTCGAGGCGTCCATTAAGATCCAGTTGAGTCCGCCCGGAAGGACGGGTCAGTTGCGCCGATCAGTTGCTCATAATTCGCGCAAATCGAGGGCCAACTCGCGGGCCGCCGACGCCTCCAATAAGTCGCGACTCTCGCGTATAGCCAACGCTATACTGTCATCGAGTGAGTCGGACGATGAGGACGAGCCGCCGCCCACTACTGCCACCACTGCGGCCGCCAATCAGAGTCAACCCAAGTTCTCGTCGGTCACCGAGACCTGTGCCCTAAGACTACTAGATTTGATGCATTACTTCCATCTGAACGCTGCGCTCACCGTCGAGAACAACGCCTCCGAGTTCTTGTGGTCTGCGCTCTGGTGTCCATTACTTCAAGGTTTGTGTCCAACGATTGCATTATGTTTTGAATGATTTGTTCATTTTGTTGCGTTTTGTTTGACAGGAATCGCGCTTTTCTGTTGCGACTCTCGTCGACCGGTGCGCACCTGTGCCCTCACGTTCCTCCAAAGGGCACTCCTATTACACGACCTCAAAGTGCTGTCGGCCTCGCAGTGGGAGAACTGTTTCAATAAAGTAAAACATTGTTTGCTTTAATCGCTTGAATAGAGTTATAATTAATTGATTTGTCGCCGGTTTAGGTACTGTTCCCACTGCTGTCCAAACTACTGGAGCCGATCAATATGTGTGACCCCATAGGTATGGACGAGACACGTATGCGGACAACGAATCTGCTCTGCAAAGTGTTTTTACAGCACTTGACGCCACTCTTAACGCTCTCCACATTCACCGCCCTTTGGCTGACAATCCTTGACTTTATGGACAAATACATGAGGGCCGACATGCAGACCGACCTCGTCGTACGTCTCCACACATTCACCCATTCCTTCACCCATTCCTTCACCCATTCATTCACCCATTCCTTCACCCATTCATTCATTCACTCTATTAATCCGATTATTGTTTCGCACAGAAAGAAGCGATTCCGGAGTCACTGAAGAATATTCTGTTGGTTATGGAGACGGCCGGCTGTTTCAACGACACACTGGCGGCCATCACGTGGGACCGGATCGCCGTCTTTCTGCCGCATTTACATCAGGATCTCATTCCCCCGCAAATGAATGCCACGCCTGCAGACGATAACAGCCAACAGCCGGTCGATGACAGCCACCGATCCTATGAATCGCAGCCTCAATACGAGACACCAATACAACCACCGGTTCCGCCACCGACTCATTGCGACGCAACCATTGCTAACAATGCTATCAATTCATCGCCAGTTCCTGAAGTGGGTCAGCCCGTGGAAGGAACTCTACCATTGGTGCCGACGCCCACTGTTTTAGGGAACTCTACGTTCATTGATATGGAAGAGTGCCCTAAAATGCCGTTCCAAGCGGTGGCGCCACAGCTGCCACCCGCGCAGTACCACCCGATGCCCACATACCCGGGCACTATCGAGCCGTTCGTCCCCCAAATGGCCGGTCGTGGCACTCATGGGCCGAATGCGCCTCAAAGAGAGCCCATTCACTATCCGGTGCCGAACGCCCAACAGTTGTCGGCCTATCCCTGGCCGGCGCCCAGCGATCAGAAAAACTATTGATTCATATATTTGTGTTATTCATGAATTGAAATGTTGTTTGAGATCTCTATTGCAAAACAAATGTTATATTTTTAAAAACTATTTATATATTTGCGAAGATTTTTAAGACAAATAAAAAAGCGATTTATTAATTATTTATTAACTGTTTGTAAAGTAATTTTGTGTCATTTTATATCGTTTTAATTGTTAACCTCTGATGAGTGGATAATAAATGAATGTTTTATTTCTATATTACCGGTACAGTTATTTTTGTTACATTTTTAATTGTATTAAACATATTTCTAGAAAAATGCTACAAATATAACAAATGATATAATAATACAAGTGTTTATTTGTTTCATTTGTAATAATATATATTAATTTTGACTTAACTTTGATTTTCAAAAATATTATTTTACGAGCGTTTAGTCAAAAACGCGTGAATCGACTGCAGGTCTCGACTCAACCAATCGATGTTCACACGAATCGATTCCAAAGACTGTTTTACTGTGCGTTCGGTTCCGGGGAATGCGTTTTCGGTGAAGAATGTCTGCACGTCTTGTAGAAGTGAATCGACTGCAGGTCTCGACTCAACCAATCGATGTTCACACGAATCGATTCCAAAGACTGTTTTACTGTGCGTTCAGTTCCGGGGAATGCGTTTTCGGTGAAGAATGTCTGCACGTCTTGTAGAGTGTCTTCAGTGCAGAAGTTTTCGGTGATGTGCTGTTCATACAAACCATACAAACCATTAATTTTCATTCAATTCATTGATTGATACAAACCTTAACAAGACGTCCGATAAGAGTTCCGCTTTCGTAGCGACGTCTCAACTCATCCTTGTTTTCCTTAAAGAACTTCCACGCGATGTCCCGACCATTCCTCGTGAGCCCCACCGATATTATCACTAACACTGACTCATTAGACCGAACGTCACTCTAAACACCAATTAATGACAATATTTTAAACAATTATTTGTTTTCTAAAACAATTGGTACCGAAAGAGCGAAATCCAGAACTTTTGCGATACGATTGGAGTCTTTAACAGATGCCAGACCTAAGGATAGCCTTCGCTTCTCTTCGTGAAGATCTGACTCGCGATACAACTATTGATCGATACAATCGATACAATCATACAATCATTCATTCATTAAATCAATTATAAGACAAATCCATAATTTCTTACTTTAAGTAAAGTATCAAAAGTCTTGTCGTTGCAGTCGATAGCGACGGCCCGATAGACGGCTGATCTCAGGTCAGGGGGTATGACATGACTGCCCGCACAGTGCGAGTCAAACAGGTTTTTGGCCTCAGATATGACGCTCTGATCACCAAAACTAATCAAACGATTGATTACTAAACCTCTGAGAAGAGTATCCAAATGCGTCTCTCCTTTGATTGGTTGCCAACCGAGTCGTGAGTATGTCTTCGACAGCAACTGTCGACCGAATGCGTGGAACAGTTGCAGGACTTCTGAGTTGTGGGACAGGAGTTGATTGAGTTTCGCGAGACAGCCGTCGATGGCGTTCCAAACGGTGTAGTCGTCTTCGTTGGCGAAGGCGTCCATCAGTTTGAGGACCTCTGGAGTGGATGTCCTTCCGCTCTGAACCAAAGCAAAGACATCGCTCTGAAGACCCAATCGATCCAAAGGCGGAAGAGTTTTGTCGACAATCGATGGCAACAGAAGTGACAGCAGTTCTGGAGAATAGTTGACTCGATATACTCCGACACAACTGGCGTTCAGTTTCAGCCATTCATTGGTCGAGACGTTCGGCACTTCGATGTCCAGTGTCTTGGAATCCATTAACACTTCGACCGCTATTTGGTTGGGATCTGAAGCTCTGATCACAGATATAGGGATCAGCCATCGAGTGGTCGACTCATTCGCCGGCAGTTTTCCGTCGGCGCAGAACTTCTCCTGAGTTAGGCTTAGAATCACTGAATCCTTGTCGCGACGGGACGTCACCTTTGGATCAATTGATGGTTTAGTCAATCAATAGACCGCTTATCGGATCCAATACTCACAGATATAACTGGATACCCCTTCTGCAGAGTCCAAGTGCTCATCACATCTCTGACCGGTTTATTACTCGACTCCTGGAGAGCAGTCCAGAGGTCTTCAGTCTTCGCACTCTTATAGCTATGAAGAGAGAGATAGGAATGCATTCCTTTGCGGAATAACTGATCCAAAGAGACATCAATTAGATAATGGATGAGACAAATGGTGGCAAACAATGACTGAAAGCAATACCTCGTCGCCAATAAACCGGTGAAGCATTCGTATGACAGCCGACCCCTTGTTATACGAGATCTCATCGAATATCTCATTCACTTCGGAGGGATGACCTATTGGTACTTCGATGGGATGGGAGTTGTGGAGAGCATCCAACTGGAGGGCCGGTAGGAAAGTTTGGGAAACATATTGCATCCAAATCTGGTATTCGGGGAACAGTTGGTCGACACACAGGTATTCCATGAATTTAGCGAATCCTTCGTTTAGCCACAGATCTGATCCAAACATAAAATCATAAATGAATTGATAATTCAAACAAAATGATGGCTACTAACGGGTCCACCACTCCATTGTGACCAGATTTCCGAACCATTGGTGGGACACCTCGTGAGCCACTGTTAACGCAGTACTTTGTTTGCTCATTGACGACGAGTTCTTGGGATCCATAAGAAGTGCGGTCTCCCTATAGGTAACTAACCCCCAGTTCTCCATCGCCCAGTATGCGAAGTCAGACAACGCTATTAAATCCATTTTAGGCAACGGATAGCTAATCCCGAAGTAGTCGTTGTAATAGTTGATCGCTTTGGCCGTCACGGACAGAGCGAACTCTCCCTGCGATGCCTTCCCTACCGGTGCGTACACTCTAACCCTCACCCCATCAGTGGTCGCACTCTCGACGAAATCAAACTCTCCGACAATGAATGCCAACAAATATGTTGACATCAATGGTGTCGTCGAGTACTTCACGCGCTTAACACGAGGATCGTCTTCGAGGACCTCCTCTGAGACGACATCAGTGTTGGAAAGAGTCATCCGATCGATGGGAACCTCAAGAGTGACGGCAAACGTGGCTTTGATGGCCGGTTCGTCCCAACCCGGAAAGGCTCGGCGCGCGTCTGTGGCCGCGAACTGAGTGACCGCTGCATACCTTTCCTCCCGTCCCTCACGGCTCTGGTATTTGCTTCGATAGAAACCTATGAGTTTGTCGTTCAAAATACCCGTGAATTGAATGCTTAAGACACCGGTTCCTGAGGTCAAGGGTTCACTGAATGTGAAACAAGAGGTTTCCGTTTCATCACTGCTTTGGATCCGCAATGGAGTCAACTCTGGGATCAGTTGTTGTGAACAATTGGTTTAGTCTTAAGATTGGGTTCAGAAAAACAATTAATGATTACTTTTGCCATTTTGTGGCGTAAAAGAGGCGGAAGTGATGTCAATCTCGAGTGAGTTTAAGACAATCTCATTGGTGTCCGAATTGATGCGCACTTCGATGTCTTCGGATCCACTGAACGTCAAACTCGTGAGGTTTGGCCTCAAAGTGATGGAGTAATGGATTGGAGTGACAGTCGATGGCAAGCGTTTGAATGAAGTCATTGTCTTTAGGCTTACGAGTGGACACCGATTAGCAAAATAATAATCACGAGATGTCTTAAGACTTACCACAACTTCGATGACAATTAAGAGTCAAAATAAGAGATAAAAAAGTTTTGATAAAAACATTGAAAAATAACTCAAAAATAACGTAAAGTGTAATAACTTTATGAATAAAACTTTGTTTTAATTAATAATTGTTTCGATGTTTTTATAATTGATTTAAACATTAGTTTATAATTGAATTGATATTTAGTTTATATTTATAGCGAAATTCAATGAATTGTGTCTCAAATGCAAGTGTTTTGTGAAACAATTGATTCAAAAATAGTGCCAAAAGTTTGCGAGACTTTTAAACCCAGAAATGAATGAAACGATTGGTTACTGAAAAGTTGTAACACTTTTTGAATGGCATTTGATTTACAAAATAATAATAATTGCATTGAATTTGAAGCAAACAATTGACTCTTTGACACCACTTTGCGGATCAAATTGAACTCAAGATATATTGGATTCAATTGTGTGATAATATGCCACAAATGAGAGAACATTCGCACCTTTGGTTTAGACATTATCGTTATAATCATTACTATCGTCTCGAAGAACTTTCTTTTGAAATAAGGCATCAATTGGTCCCAAGAATTGGTGACTTAAGACACGCGTTGGCCATCATTTGCCACGACATCAAAGCCAATGAATTGAGGTTTAAGTCATTGATTTGTTCAATTGATCGCAAATTATCTGATGTCCTGTCTTATAGTTGTTCACGAGAGGTATATCTGCGACTACTTCTGGCCACTGAATACTGTTTAGCTAATGGTTGGCGAGGATTTGTGTATGAATTTGTGGTACATTTTAATCATATATCTAATGGTTTGTCTCTATTATAGTTATCTTCCGGATGACCACTTCCGGCGAGACTTGGCTCAAGACTACTGTCAGCTTATTGTCCATAAGTTGAGACAATTGCACACCAAATAACGGTTAGACTATTGGACTCACGAGTTGGTCATAGACTTGACAATTGTTTCGGGAATTGATTTTTTGTGACATTAGTTGTCGGCATATATTAATCGTTGCATTTATTTGTGTGCCAATCAATGAGTCAAACAATTATGTCCTAAACTATCACTCAATTGAATGCATTTCTATTTATTTACACAAAAATTCATTGTAATTAATGACATAATTTCTATGACCGTATATATTAAACAACTGTTAACGCCATTTATGACAGTATTTTCATTGATTTTATGTATTGTAATAACTAATCAAGTAATAAATTAATTTTATAATATTCATAGGCATGTCATGCAGTTTGGCATTAAACTATTGATGAAGTTTTAAAAGTACAATAAGTTTTCAATCAAACGATAAGAAGTGAGTAAAAGTAAGTTTAAAGTGATTATTGACTTACAGTTTATGGTTTTATTGCTTAGAAACTCATAAAAAGTTAAACTTATAGTTTATTTCATGGAAAAGCCTTTTATCGACACATTTCTAATAGTTTTGCAAAACGTTTGAATAGTTTGTGATAAAAATATTCACTTATTTGTCAAATGAATTGCAATTGAATTGCAAATCAAATCAATCGCTAAACTGTTGTGCAGTTTGTTATGCAGTCAACACTCATTGCTTTCAATGGATTTCAAGTTCAATACAAACGACTTTATGGGCGACGCGTCGGACGACCAGAAACTGTCACAAAAGTGGTCAACAATGAAGACACAGGAATCAGTTGATGTCTCACACGATGTGATTCACGAAAGATATATAAGATATTCAAATCAAACACAGAGTGAAAGGTCTGTACGAATGGATGCAATGAATACCAAGAATTGGTGATAATTTGTGGTTTGATTTGTATCTGAATAGGGATTTGTCTAAAACTGATTACACGTACGCCAAGAGTTTTACAAACACAGAGTGAAAGGTCTGTACGAATGGATGCAATGAATGGCAAGAATTGGTGATAATTTGTGGTTTGATTTGTATCTGAATAGGGATTTGTCTAAAACTGATTACACGTACGCCAAGAGTTTTAGTTACAATCGACGGATAGACCGCTTGAAGGCGTTTGAGTGGTCGGTGCCGAACATGTCTCGCAAGAGTATCCATTCTTCGGCTGTGAAGAACTCTTTGCCTTCGCTCGCAATACTCAGTAATTATTTGACATAATTTTGTGGTTTTTTTTGTTTCATTGAATTCGTTATGTTTTTGTTAATCACAGGATTCAGTGCCAAAGACAACAACTATGCAATGAATAACACATTAAACCATCGAATACTCAATGATTATCAACAAAACAGGAGGAATGTTACGGTCAGTAGACGAGTGACCAGTTTATTGAAGAATATGACCACAAAACTGATGGATTCTGTGACACCCGATGCTGTGAAACGAGTGACACATAAGTGCCCTTCGCTTTGGTCTATACTTCCAGTGCTTCTGTTGACAGGAATCGCATACTTAATGAGTCAACATATGTCTAGTCCCGTGCCGTTCACTCCTTTACAAGGAATCACTAGTGATATGTCGTCCCAAATGAATAGCAATCCCAATGAGAAGTGCAGTGAATTGACTGAAAGATTGAACACAATTAAGGATAATATGAAGAATATGATGACCAGATCTGAAGTAAAATCAATGATACGTCAGGCGCTGGCCATATATGCCGCCGATAAGACGGGTCGACCGGACTTTGCTTTGGAATCGACGGGTATTTTGAACTCATTTGATGTTAATATCAATTATTTCCACTAATAATGTCTTCATATGTGTCTAAAGGGGGTTCAATAGTAAAGGGCCGGCACTCAGAAACTTACGATAGGGGTGTCACTCACTATCGGTTATTCGAAATCCCGTTCTGGTCCTCATCGGTCAGCCCGAGGGCTGTCATTCAGCCGACAATAAGTCCGGGCGAGTGCTGGGCCTTCAGGGGGTCGATCGGTTATCTAGTGATACGACTGTCCCAACCGATAGCACCGACGGGTTTCTCGTACGAACACATTCCCAAACAGATCTCGAGGGACGGGAACATCGATTCCGCGCCCAAAGAGTTTCAGGTGAGGGCTCTGGACGACGAGTCGGACACTTCGGGTCGACTTCTGGGGAATTATGTGTACGAAGACAACGACAGTCCGATGCAGTACTTCC
>CAJPVJ010000500.1:0-10688 GCA_905397405.1 Oppiella nova
AAGTGTTCATTTTAAACCAAAAATATAATATTCTTTACGAATATTCTGTAATAAAATTTAATTTTGATATAAGTGTTCATAAAATTGGATAATACTGAGCAAAACTCGTAAAACATTTGAATTTTTATGAATATTTTTTACGGTAAATGAAGATATATTTTGCTTTTTCTATGATTACTAATAAATTTGTCTTATTTTTCAGATTATCATCAAATGTACAGACAGTTTGGACAAACACCTAAAGATTTTTTTCGATAGCGTTGACAATACAATCAATATTGAAGCAGTGATTCAACTAATTATAAAATATATTAATTATTACCATTACTGCAGTCATTGGCAAACTTTATAAATAAATGTATAGAAAAACACGCAATTGTTTTCAAATATAAACTTACAAATTTTATTTCATTTAATTTATTTGCAAACAAATCGGTTCACGCAATATATTGTAAAATAAATGATAAATTAAATGTAAATTTCATTTCAAATCGCATACAAACAAAAACCATTAATCGCTTGAATACAGAGTGAGAGAGAAAAAAGTGTCATTGAATTGAATGTAAAAATTTTAAAACTACTGTAACTATAATTGAATTCATTATCTAAACACTGATTATAATTATAAATACAGTATTGAATCAATAAACAAAATAACTATCAAAACAAACGCCTAATTAACTGTTAATTAAATGACAAATCGATGGCTAAATCAATGTCCAAAAAAAGTGAACCAAAACTATGGCATCAAATGAATGAATCAATTGATTCACACATCAAGCGATCAATGGCTTCATCTGCGGACAGATATGTATGAATCAAACGGATCCCATAGTACGCTATATATATACACAGACACGAGTGGACAGATACGCTATGGGCACAGGTATGCCATCAATCGTCGTGTTTGTCAGGCGGCGGACCGCACGGCTGTATCATACGCTCCATGAGATTGAATTTGATCCGCTGTTTGGTCTCATTCTCGGCCAACGCGAAGAAGTTGCAGAGGTCGTAGTGGCCGAGGTATGAGGCGATGGAGTCCCGGTGCTGGTTCACCAGCCACTCATATTTGGTGGTGTCCGCGTGCCCGGTGCCGATGTACTTGGACTGCAGGTGCTCTAACTGCGAGTGGATGTTGTATCGCTCGGCCATTACGCTCACCAAACGGATCCGATCGCTGGATTAGGTGTAGATGCGGTGATAGCGTGTCGGCCACCAAATGGTTGTGTCGTTTGATTTGTGATATATTAAGTGCTTTTTGCGATCAAATGTGCGGTTTTTGAGCCCAAAATCGATACACTTTTATGTCAACACTTGGGTCATAACAATGAAGGCGTCTGCGACTAAAATGCGTTATCTGACCACTGGTTATGCTGTCGGTTAACACGTTTTAGATATGTCTGTTGTATTCATGTTGTGGGTTAGACTGACGTGTGTTATGCTTTCATTGCGAATTAGTACCTTTCGTGTCTATACGAAACGATAAATCAAACGGTTGTACTCCATATTTACTATTTAATAGTACCGAAAGTTTTATCCAATTATCGCAATGCAAATCGCAAACACATTGCATAAGCGATGAGTCGATTAAAAAATATAATTTTTATTTTTCACACGTTAATTTATTTTTCGTAAAACATAAATAAATAATTTGTGGTTTGTGATATACAATAATATTGTTCGCGATGTTAGATAAATTAATGTATTTTGAGTATATTTTGATTTGATTTACAGTATAAGTCTGAGAAGTGTCGCCAAATGACAGACAATAATCAAAAAGCGATCAAAAAGTTGTGATACAAATAATTTCTCATATATTTTGTGCTCATTTTTAATAACTAGTGATTAATTGAAAACGAAAAAAGTTTTTTGCATTCAATTTAGCGTTAATTATGACAACAAATATCCGCTGGAAATCACTTCTCATTCATTAGTCTCTCATATAATTCAACATTAAATGTATTGAAGTGTTAGTCAATCAGTGGATCTGTTGTATGGATCGCATGCCACCGTTGCTGAAGATGTTGACCAAACTGACCATTGCGTTGATACTCGTCGTGTACATCGTGTCCACGTTCTTCGCCCTCTTCTTCGACCACTTGAACACCGCCCACGACTTCGGCCACTCGGCCCTGCTGCTCCTGTGGCGAGCGGTATTCTCTATGAGGCGGGTGGTCAGCCACAGGCAGCTATCGCTGCCCCAATGGTAGCTACTGTCAGACGCCGTGTGCAAAACCAAGTAAGTCCATGACTGCTAGGCCCTGTTGTCTCACGTCTTAAGCCATTGTTTTTATTGAATTATCTACTCTTTTGGGATCAGATATCAGATCTTCATCTGAGCGTCCATTTTGGGCCGAAACGAGCGCCAGATTTGGAACAGTTCTGCAAAGAGTATATCGATATCATGAAACCATCCGTAGTGTTGGCCACCGGCGACCTGACAGACGCCCGGACCCGCGATCCCATGGGTTCCCGTGTTTTCGAGGAGGAATGGCTTATGTATTGGAATGCCTTGAATAAGACTAATGTCACCGCAAAGACTATATGGCTGGACATCAAAGGCAATCATGGTTTGTATGAACGAGACAATTGGTGGTGTCGTTTGTGGTGATAATTATCTCTCAGATAAACTATCTGTTGAAGTTACAGATGCCGACCTTGTCAGGGTTGTTGAAGAAGGTCTTCATGAGGTAGTCTCCAGGTTTGTGATGGGCAAGGATATCCATATCGAATTCTGTGCTGTGGCTCTGGTATAACTTCATTGGTGTGGACGCCTGTCTGGACCCGTCGCCCAAACGGCCCTTCAATTTCATTGGTCTACTCAATGATAAGGACATCAGTCGTATAACTCAGATGAAAGCGGCCGCACGTCAAGAGCACAGCAATTATACCATTTGGTTCGGACACTACCCTACCTCATCCATCGCTATGCCCAGCCCTGGACTCCGGGAACTCATTAAGTGAGTCCATAAGTTGCGATAAAACTTTTGGATTTAGTTTTAAACTCAAATTTGTGTCTATTATAGCGGTCCATACCTTTGCGGTCATTACCATACAGTGGGAGGGCTCGTGAATCACATGTATTCCACGCAACCGACCGGTTATCTGGAGCTGGAACTGTCCGACTGGAAAGACTTGCGTACAATCCGTTTGGGAGCCATAGATCACGGCCTCTTCACGTTCATCGACTTCAAGTTCCACGAATGGCCCGTTATTCTGGTGACAAACCCGAAGAACTCGCTGTACTCGATGCCCAACATAGAGCCCTGGCATCGGATCGCCAATTCTACACACATCCGAGCGCTGGTGTTCTCCAAGAGTAAGGTGTCGTCCGTTGAGGTGCGGATCGATGATAGCGACAAATGGCTGGAAATGACGCACATTTCGGGACCACTTTATGTCCATAAATGGCAGCCCAATGAGTATGAAGAGGGTCTCCATTGGATTGAAGTCACGGCTATTGTTAGTAAAAATTGCAATGTTTTGTGAATTTGTTTTATAACTTGTGTGCCATTTATAGGATGTCGACGACAACCGGCGAACTGTTAGACACCAATTCTCTTTGGATGGATCTAAGGGTGACTTTCCGTTTGGCGCACGACTTATGCTGCGGACAGACAATAGAGTGATCGTATGGACTGATCTATAATAGCGTTAAAATAATATCTGTTTTAATACTTGATTGTCTTTTAGGGATACCTTTTATTTGGATTAGCCGTCAGTATCTGTGTCCTACCATTCCTCATATTAAGATTTCTACCAATCAGTAAAGGTATTGAAAGTTATTAATGAATTTTGTGGCGAATTCTGACTTAAATTTTTGTTGTTTTAAGGCAAACATATCATTGAAATATCTGAAAGTAACACAAGTCGACGATTTTTGTTCAAATTATATTTGTTGTCGAATGTAAACAAAGTGTTCATTCCGTTGATAGCTATACCTCTTTACGCCTGTATAGGTTGGTGTCCAATAGTGACCATTAGTTACCACTTCTTATAATTATCTATCCATATATTTGTCCATTAGGTCCGTGGTTTGTGGGCTATGTTTTAGACGATTATATAGGCATCAGTTTCGTGTGGGGTATGCTTATTGATGGCTCGTACCTGCCGGGAGGTATTACCTACGTATTGGGCTCTATATTGCACTCAAACATATAAAATCAACTAACAAGTAATAGACTGTAGGGAAAGGTAAACCATCGATAACAATGAGGTATACGGCTAGCGTTAGACAAATTGCGTATAGTATATGACGGCCGCGGTTGTCGACTATGGCACAAATAGCACCGGATTTGTCAATACTTATTGCCATTTAAGACATTTGTTTTTCATGTTTTTCATCTTATGTCACGTGAGTGGACACGGATTACGGACTAATCCCAGACTTTGAACAAATTTTGAGTTAATTTTGTCGGCAAAACAGGTCCTCTTTTCGTTGAACTTCTACTTCGCGTACGGATTGTTGGCATACGTGTTGGGAATGTTCACCACCTGGTCGTACATCGTGTACATTGTCTTATGGAAGGTGTCGGTGAGTCTGAGCGCACAGTCATTCCCGGAACCGATGCGTCCGAAGTACAGGAAAGCCAAAGATTTTGACGAAATCAGCGAACACTCGAGTCTTACGCGACCGCCCATTAGGAAGTGACCGCACGTTAAGCCTTATAGTGAACTACAGGTGCGGTGATTGTGTTTATGTGTAATTCAGTATAATCAGGGTTCTTTCATAGTTATATACCGGTGTTGTGGTTATGATTATTTTGTTGTTCACTATAAGCGGTTTATGTGTAGAATTATAATTGACTATAAGTTAAATTAATTTACGTTTTGTTAACAAAGTTTATTGAAATATTACTGTACCACGTTGAGTTTAAATATGCGATATTAGGTTTAAAATATTCAAGTTATTTATTATTAAATATTAGGTTTAGAACTGAAATAAAAAAAACATTTTTGTATATTTTATTTTCAATAAAATGACCATTTGATTACTAATTGTTTACTATTTTATGATAAAACTTTTACTATTTAACATACGTTTGCACAGTTTCCTGAAACTATCACATTTCACATACGAATGACTACATTATGATTAAAATACGAATAAATTTCTGCAAAACCCTAATAAAGATAATGTTTGACAATCTTTAACAACAAGAAACTCGTTAAGTGTTTAATGAGTTGCCTGATTACTAAGAAAAATAGCTATATATGATAGACAGCTACTTATTTATATGAATTATTATGATGTTAGTTATACATATTGTTTTTGAGCATCAGTATGAAATAACTATAAATGTAATTGCACATCTATTGGGCAATACTTTATTGTAGTTACATCAGTTCTTATGTCCATGCTCATATTTAATATGTAAGACTGTGTTTATAGCAGTGGTTATACTTTGAGTCATTTATTCATTAAATGCCATAAAATTGTGTTTTAATTGATAGGAAAGTATTGTCTTATAAGTGGAGAGAGAGAGAGAGAGAGAGAGAGAGAATGAATGTCAAAAAAGTCTACCCGAAAGACTCTATGGACCGATTCGGTGATGATTTGTGTCAACACTTATTGTCTTATCTCGAACTCGAAGACCGGTTCCGTACAGAATGTGTGTCCAAACAGTGGCAACGAGTCATATATGAGACACAATCGGGGCTTACATTTGACTCCAAGTGCGGAATCGCGGCATTAATTAGTGACAAAACATTTGATATAATTGTGAGAAAGTGTGCAAACATTACACGAATTCATTACGACTTGGATTCCCATGTGTTTAATAACTCGATGTTTGAGTCAATTATCAAACATTGCGATCATTTGAATGCCATTCATGTTAACAATTACGAGGACTCCAGTGACCAAACACTGAATGAATTTATGGCAAAGTTTGGCAAACAATTGAAATCGTGGACATACTCTGCAGACATGGCGAACGTGAGCGAGATGTACAAATTGTACATGCTGCAAAATGAGAAGTTATGCACCAATTTGACGTGGATCAATCTATTTTGCGACATACGAGACGTACGTCCGGCGTATATATTAAGTGATGATATGAATGAGGTTTTGTTAAAAAGGTTACAATTTCTCGGCTTTGAATACAAGAAGGAAGACATGAATACTATTGAAATAATTGCTGAAAAGTATAGACGAATCGGTAGTTTGAAAGCAATTCACGTAACCGTCGATAAAACATGCGATGAGATGGCCATTGATGTACTGATGACTAGTTTGTCACAAATGCAGTCATTAATTGATTTACAGATTTATTGCTTTCACCCATCAGTTAGTGATTTAATAGTGAATCGATTGAAACAAATCACTCGTGTTTACAGAAAACTTAAGATTTTAACCATTATTTTGATTTTTGATTCAATGGACACGTTTACCCAATTGTTACACACAATTAACACACACTTTAAGCACATTAAAAGTTTACAAATCGCGGCATATCTGCCGCAAAAATATGAAGTAATGAGTGAATCGCTGAATGGATTGAAACGATTGACACATTTATTAATTCAAGATGAAAATAATCACATATATAATCAACAATTTGTGACAAATATTGACAAACATTTACTGAGACTTCAATCCATAAGTCTTAACCGTTTCGTAATAACTGATAGTGTATTGCATTCATTGGCAAAACTGCCTAAAATACAATGCATTCAACTCTATTGCGACAGTAGTTGCCCACAGTATACCCAACAAGGTATTAAAGAATGCCTTGCTAATTGTCCTAAACTTAGGAAATTGACCATTAATTGTGTGGGCTAATTATTATTAGTTATATACCTGTATATAAATAAATAAAATTAATAAATGAATTTCTAGTTTAAACAAAAATTTTCATTTCATACAGAACTGGAAAACAAATATAAGTGTCTAAACTTTAGACTCTAAAGTATATCGACCATGTTAACTCTAGAATATTCTGTATAATGGGGTTTAATCTAATAATTTAGTATTAATATCAATTAATTTATTAAAAATAATATTATGCAGTATTTTAAGGGGTTTCTATTGTATTATTAATATGTAATAATTATTAATTACAGTACTTTATTGTTCACTATAAGCGGTTTATGTGTAGAATTACGAGTATATGTATAATTGACTATAAAAACATTTTTGTATATTTTATTTTCAATGAAATCACCATTTGATTACTAATTGTCTTAAATTACTCCGAAAATTAACTCCGGAAACTTATGATAATTATTAGTATCACTGAAATGCAATGAATATATGATTAAATTATAAATTTCAGTAAAAACTTTAACCATGTTAAATACAGTACAGTATTTGCATTATGAGGTTACTACACAGTTCATGTGGGCAAAAATGTCCATTATTTGTAACATGATATTTGAATGTTATGTAATGCAATACTTTAGGGCAGTTACATAACAGATGCCATATGTATGTGTGCTTTGCAGACAGTGTTCACATTTCATGGCATAAGTCTTTAATTGACATTTATGTCCATTTATTGTCTCATAAGAAGAGAGAAGTGACCACAAGAGGTAGTCATACAATGAATGTTACGAACGTCTATCGCAACGACTCTTTGGACCGATTTGGTGATGATTTGTGTCAACACTTATTGTCTTATCTCGAACTCGAAGACCGGTTCCGATGTGAATGTGTGTCCAAACAGTGGCAGCGATTGGTATATAAGACACAAACAGCTTTTATTGTTGACTCTAAGTGTAAACTATTAATGAGTGACAAAACGTTTGAATTAATTGTAAGAAAGTGTGCAAACATTACAAGAATTGATTATGACTTGGATTCACATATGTTTAATAACTCAATGTTTGAGTCAATCATCAGATATTGCCATCATTTGAGTGATATGTGTGTCAACCAGGACACCGATATAAGCGCGCAAACATTGACTAACTTTTTCGCAAAGTTTGCCAAACAATTGAAGTCATTCATGGACTCCGAGTGGGAAAGCAATGTTAACAAGCAACTTTTCGTCACGAGCCTGAAGTTATGCACGAATTTGTCGCAACTTCATTTGTTTTGCGACCAAGATGATATACATTTGTCGTATGTGTTAAGTGGTGATAGGAATGTGGTGTTGTTTCCGAAATTACAAACTCTTCGCTTTGAATACATGAAGGAAGACGTGAATAGCATTGAAGACGTTGTGAGAGATTACGGCAAAAGTTTGAAAACAATTGAAGTGTATATCGGTTGGGATTGCGATGAGAAAGGAATTCAAGTACTGATGACTGGTTTGTCACAAATGCGAGAACTAATAGATTTGGAAATTATTTGCTTTTATAATCCATTGCTAAGTGACTTAATAGTGAAACAATTGAAACAAATCGGTACTAATTGTGTGAAAATGAAAAGATTTGCTACTTATTTCAAGTGTAATTCAAATGATACATGTAGTCTGTTAATGCATACAATTAATACAAACTTTAAACATTTAAAACGATTGGAAGTGAATGTAAATCTGCCGCAAAACTATGAATTAATGTGTGAATCGCTGAATGGTATAAAACGATTGACACATTTAACACTCTCTAATGATTACAATAAAATATGCAATGAATTGTTTTTATTAAATATTGACAAACATTCACCGAGACTTCAATACATAAGTCTTAATCGTTTAATAATTACGGACCAAGTATTGCATTCATTGGCAAAACTCAAGAAAATACAATTCATTAAACTCTACAAAATTAATTGCATACAAAGTACCCAAAAAGGTATCGATGAATGCCATAAACATTGCCCTAAACTTAGGAAACTGGCCATTGATTGTGTGGACTAATTGCTATGAGTTATAATTTATAAACTTACTGTATATATCAATAAATAAAATATATGAATTTCTAGTTTAAATAAAAATTTTCATTTCATACAAAACAGAAATTGCGTTCAAGTATAACTTTCTACAGTATATTGACCATGTTAACTTACAGAATATTCTGTTTATGGTGGTTAATCTAATAATTTAGTATTAATGTCAATTAATTTATAAAAATAATACCGGTAATATTATTTTATACATAACATGCACTATTTCAAGGGTTCTTTCATACCGGTGTTGTGGTTATATTGAGCTGGAAACTAAGTTCGTATAAAATCGTTATTTTAAAAACTACATTGATTAAAAATAATTTGAAAATATACTTTTTCCATATTTTCAGTTTCTTTCTGTACGCCAATGGACAGACACCTAACTCTCTCTCTCTCCACTTATAAGACAATACTTTCCTATCAATTAAAACACAATTTTATGGCATTTAATGAATAAATGACTCAAAGTATAACCACTGCTACAAACACAGTCTTACATATTAAATATGAGCATGGACATAAGAACTGATGTAAATACAATAAAGTATTGCCTAATAGATGTGCAATTACATTTATAGTTATTTCATACTGATGCTCAAAAACAATATGTATAACTAACATCATAATAATTCATATAAATAAGTAGCTGTCTATCATATATAGCTATCTTTCTTAGTAATCAAGCAACTCATTAAACACTTAACGAGTTTCTTGTTGTTAAAGATTGTCAAACATTATCTTTATTAGGGTTTTGCAGTAATTTATTCGTATTTTAATCATAATGTAGTCATTTGTATGTGAAATGTTATAGTTTCAGGAAACTGTGCAAACGTATGTTAAATAGTAAAAGTTTTATTATAAAATAGTAAACAATTCGTAATCAAATGGTCATTTTATTGAAAATAAAATATACAAAAATGTTTTTTATAATTCAGTTCTAAGCCTAATATTTAATAATAAATAACTTGAATATTTTAAACCTAATATCGCATATTAAACTCAACATGGTACAGTAATATTTCAATAAACTTTGTTAACATAACGTAAATTAATTTTTAACTTATAGTCAATTATAATTCTACACATAAACCGCTTATAGTGAACAACAAAATAATCATAACCACAACACCGGTATATAACTATGAAAGAACCCTGATTATACTGTATTATACATAAACACAATCACCGCACCAGTAGTTCACTATAAGGCTTAACGTGCGGTCACTTCCTAATGGGCGGTCGCGTAAGACTCGAGTGTTCGCTGATTTCGTCAAAATCTTTGGCTTTCCTGTACTTCGGACGCATCGGCTCCGGGAATGACTGTGCGCTCAGACTCACCGACACCTTCCATAAGACAATGTACACGATGTACGACCAGGTGGTGAACATTCCCAACACGTAAGCCAACAATCCGTACGCGAAATAGAAGTTCAACGAAAAGAGGACCTGTTTTGCCGACAAAATTAACTCAAAATTTGTTCAAAATCTGGGATTAGTCCGTAATCCGTGTCCACTCACGTGACATAAGATGAAAAACATGAAAAACAAATGTCTTAAATGGCAATAAGTATTGACAAAACCGGTGCTGTTTGTGCCATAAAGCTGTTGGCGCCGGCAGTATATGATATGCGTTAAACAGATTGCGATCGGCATATGGAGTAACAATAGCTACCAAATGGAAAGGGATGTCAGATAATGAACAATCAACTAAAATATACAAACTCACGAATATAGAGCCCAATACGTAGGTAATACCTCCCGGCAGGTACGAGCCATCAATAAGCATACCCCACACGAAACTGATGCCTATATAATCGTCTAAAACATAGCCCACAAACCACGGACCTAATGGACA
>CAJPVJ010000500.1:11575-24125 GCA_905397405.1 Oppiella nova
AATTTGACGTGGATCAATCTATTTTGCGACATACGAGACGTACGTCCGGCGTATATATTAAGTGATGATATGAATGAGGTTTTGTTAAAAAGGTTACAATTTCTCGGCTTTGAATACAAGAAGGAAGACATGAATACTATTGAAATAATTGTGCAAAAGTATAGACGAATCGGTAGTTTAAAAGCAATTCACGTAACCGTCGATAAAACATGCGATGAGATGGCCATTGATGTACTGATGACTAGTTTGTCACAAATGCAGTCATTAATTGATTTACAGATTTATTGCTTTCACCCATCAGTTAGTGATTTAATAGTGAATCGATTGAAACAAATCACTCGTGTTTACAGAAAACTTAAGATTTTAACCATTATTTTGATTTTTGATTCAATGGACACGTTTACCCAATTGTTACACACAATTAACACAAACTTTAAGCATATTAAAAGTTTGCAAATCGCTGCATATCTGCCGCAAACATATGAATTAATATGTGAATCGCTGAATGGATTGAAACGATTGACACATTTGTTAATTCAAGATGAAAATAATCACATATATAATCAACAATTTGTGACAAATATTGACAAACATTTACCGAGACTTCAATCCATAAGTCTTAACCGTTTCGTAATAACCGATAGTGTATTGCATTCATTAGCAAAACTGCCTAAAATACAATGCATTCAACTTTATTGCGACAGTAGTTGCCCACAGTATACCCAACAAGGAATTAATGAATGCCTTGCTAATTGTCCTAAGCTTAGGAAATTGACCATTAATTGTGTGGGCTAATTATTATTAGTTATATACCTGTTTATAAATAAATAAAATTAATAAATGAATTTCTAGTTTAAACAAAAATTTTCATTTCATACAAAACTGGAATACAAATATAAGTGTCTAAAGTATATCGACCATGTTAACTCTAGAATATTCTGTATAATGGGATTTAATCTAATAATTTAGCATTAATATCGATTAATTTATGAAAAATAATATTATGTATTGTAGTATTTTAAGGGTTTTCTATTGTAGTTATACAATAATATACCGCCGGTTGTGGTTATAATTACAGTACTTTATTGTTCACTATAAGCGGTTTATGTGTAGAATTATAATTGACTATAAAAACATTTTTGTATATTTTATTTTCAATGAAATGACCATTTGATTGTCTTAAATTACCCCGGAAATTAACTCCGGAAACTTATGATAATTATTAGTATCACTGAAATGCAATGAATATATGATTAAATTATAAATTTCAGTAAAAACTTTAACCATGTTAAATACAGTACAGTATTTGCATTATGAGGTTACTACACAGTTCATGTGGGCAAAAATGTCCATTATTTGTAACATGGTATTTGAATGTTATGTAATGCAATGTTATGTAATGCAATGTTATGTAATGCAATGTTATGTAATGCAATACTTTAGGGCAGTTACATAACAGATGCCATATGTATGTGTGCTTTGCAGACAGTGTTAGCATTTCATGGCATAAGTCTTTAATTGACATTTATGTCCATTTATTGTCTCATAAGAGGAGAGGAATGACCACAAGAGGTAGTCATACAATGAATGTCACGAACGTCTATCGCAACGACTCTTTGGACCGATTCGGTGATGATTTGTGTCAACACTTATTGTCTTATCTCGAACTCGAAGACCGGTTCCGATGTGAATGTGTGTCCAAACAGTGGCAGCGATTGATATATAAGACACAAACAGCTCTTATTGTGGACTCAAAGTGTAAACTATTAATGAGTGACAAAACGTTTGAATTAATTGTGAGAAAGTGTGCAAACATTACAAAAATTGATTATGACTTGGATTCACATATGTTTAATAACTCGATGTTTGAGTCAATCATCAGATATTGCCATCATTTGAGTGATATGTGTGTCAACCAGGACACCGATATAAGCGCGCAAACATTGACTAACTTTTTCGCAAAGTTTGCCAAACAATTAAAGTCATTCATGGACTCCGAGTGGGAAAGCAATGTTAACAAGCAACTGTTCGTCACGAGCCTGAAGTTATGCACGAATTTGTCGCAACTTCATTTGTTTTGCGACCAAGATGATATACATTTGTCGTATGTGTTAAGTGGTGATAGGAATGTGGTGTTGTTTCCGAGATTACAAACTCTTCGCTTTGAATACATGAAGGAAGACGTGAATAGCATTGAAGACGTTGTGAGAAATTACAGCAAAAGTTTGAAAACAATTGAAGTGTATATCGGTTGGGATTGCGATGAGAAAGAAATTGATGTACTGATGACTGGTTTGTCACAAATGCGAGAATTAATAGATTTGGAGATTATTTGCTTTTATAATCCATTGCTAAGTGACTTAATAGTGAAACAATTGAAACAAATCGGTACTAATTGTGTGAAAATGAAAAGATTTGCCACTTATTTCAAGTGTAATTCAAATGATACATGTAGTCTGTTAATGCATACAATTAATACAAACTTTAAACAATTAAAACGATTGGAAGTGAATGTAAATCTGCCGCAAAACTATGAATTAATGTGTGAATCGCTGAATGGTATGAAACGATTGACTCATTTAACACTCTCTAATGATTACAATAAAATATGCAATGAATTGTTTTTATTAAATATTGACAAACATTCACCGAGACTTCAATACATAAGTCTTAATCGTTTAATAATTACGGACAAAGTATTGCATTCATTGGCAAAACTCAAGAAAATACAATTTATTAAACTCTACAAAATTAATTGCATACAAAGTACCCAAATAGGCATCGATGAATGCCATAAACATTGCCCTAAACTTACGAAACTGGCCATTGATTGTGTGGACTAATTGCTATGAGTTATAATTTATAAACTTACTGTATATGTCAATAAATAAAATATATGAATTTCTAGTTTAAATAAAAATTTTCATTTCATACAAAACAGGAATTGCGTTCAAGTATAACTTTCTACAGTATATTGACCATGTTAACTTACAGAATATTCTGTTTATGGGGGGTTAATCTAATAATTTAGTATTAATTTCAATTAATTTATAAAAATAATACCGGTAATATTATTTTATATAACATGCACTATTTCAAGGGTTTTCTATTGTAGTTATACAGTATACCGGTGTTGTGGTTATAATTACCTTGTTGTTCACTATAAGCGGTTTAGACTTATGTATAGAATTATAAATTATAATTGACTATAAATTTAATTAACGCTTTAATTAATTTAATCTAGTTTATGTTTTGTTAACCAAGTTTATTGAAATATTACCGTATGTTATTTTAAAAGTGACTTGAATAAAAGATGATTCAAAAGTTTTGTTTTGTTGTGATTCTCACACTTCTTGTATCCATGGATTCAATTATTGTATCCTTTATATGATATCCTATGCCATAGTGAAGGCAAAGCACAGAAATATTTACTGTCAACACATCCCTCACATGTGACCACAGAGACCATGGATTCACAGGAATTAACATTTTCTGAGGCCTACAGAAACAAACTCCGGAATCGACTGAAATCAGCGAAAATCCGCACAAAACAGAAGTTCAGCGCAAAGGAGGCGCTCGAGACCCACGACAACGAATTGAGGCGTGAGATCGAGACTCATCTGAACGCCAGAAACCAATGGAAACAACAGATATCCCAAGAGTTGAGCGCAGAGTTCATCGAAAACAGCGCCTCCAGAGAGGAGTCCGAAGAGTTCTTCTTCGGAACCGATGTGTCGATCGAGGGATCAAATACTGAGCCGAAGACGGAGCCAAAGAGCGAGACATCGCCTAAAAGAGTGGGAGAAGAAGCGATTGACATCGAGGGCCAGGACTCGCGGCCACTGGTTATCGATATGTTTAGTTCCACTCATAACTGGAAGTTCTTTGACAGAAACGAATCGGTGGTTAAGTCGAGGAAAGATCGGATTAGAGATGAGATGAAGTTTCTGTACATACCGTCCGATAAGGGGCTGGAAGTGATGGATGAGTTGGCGGCTCATCAAGAGTTGGATTCGTTGAACAAAATCAACGAAAATATTTCGGCGAAGAATTTGATGAAAATTAAGAACCGATTGATTGGCGAAGGATTGAGAGACAAGTTTTTGGACACAAACGCGTGTTTTCTTGAGAATAACGATAGGATTGAGATTAAAAACTCTATATATTTTGATCCCCAGTTGGGTTCAGACAAAGAACTTATCACTGAATCCAAGCCAACTGTCCGCTCGTTTCGGGAGATAATTATGCAGTGGTTTAGAGGCGAAGAAAACAGCGATTTTCTGGTCGACGGAAGAGTAGCTGCGAGTAATCGACTCAAAGAGCGGAGGTTTTCGCAGAGTTTAGGCACTCTTAGTGTTGAAGAATTGGATCAATTGATGCAACAGTTGAAGGTTCAGGAGTCGGTTGAACCCAACAATTCGGTGCTAATCAATCGCATCGAGACGTACAGACAGGCCATCAATGGCTCGTCAGCGACTGATTCGGCGAAGATCTCGGCCAAAGAGCTCGAGTTCGCCACCGATGAGGACATCGACAACAACCGGCGCTTCCGTTTACTGCGCGCGCGATGGGAAGG
Organism: Oppiella nova; assembly: GCA_905397405.1. NCBI lineage: Eukaryota > Metazoa > Arthropoda > Arachnida > Sarcoptiformes > Oppiidae > Oppiella > Oppiella nova. Next base: position 16,152 of record CAJPVJ010000500.1, read on the forward strand.
AGTGCTGCCATTCAGAAACTACCGGTTCGTACCGCTCAACGAGAAGGAGATACCGGCGGATCTGTTTGAGGATAAGCCGAAGATTCAGAGCTCATCGAGTACTAAACAACAGTTTGAAGACAAACGCGAGGCTGCCATCGATATGCTGACAAAAGTGGGCCAACAGCTGATTAAACAGTCGAGCGGTACGGCTGACAGACCCCGTACTCTGGAGGATATGGTGGTCGAGGAGGATGTGCTCGGATTCAGGTTTGTGTTCAATTATCACCAAAATGTCATAAATTAATTGATTTTTTTCAGTGCCATTGGGTTTACACTCATACAACCGGTGGGTCAGCAACAGAGACCATTGAATCCGCAGCGAAAGGAGCGCAAGAAGATAGCAATCAATTTGATGAGCAATTCTGAGATTAAGATTGTCATCACAATTATGCACGGCTTGAATGTGCCCGTCCGCAAGAAGGACACCGTCAGCACCAGTTATGGTGGCAGTGGAGGAGATAATAGTGGGTTTTCGACTTCCTATGCCGTTAATTGTATGTATTATTAAGGTTTGATTTTTTGATAGGCTTTCCCTACGAGTGCAAAGTGTGTCCATTCGTTGAGGCGGTGTTTCAACGAGAATCTGCCCGAACCAACACCGCTGAGGGCACTAAACCCACGTGGAATGAGACACTTTCCCTGAAGTTCAAGTAATACGAGAATATTCTTGAAATTCTGTACGAAAATTATTAATAATTTGTGTGAAACTGTGTTTTAGAGCTCCAGAAGGCGATAGTTTGACATCAAGTTTGGCCAAAATAACTGATTGTATTTATTTGAATCTCTTCGATGAGGTGGTGCTCGACTCGGATGAGACAATTACTAGCGATGGCCAGAAAGTGATACACAAGCGAACAGAGCGCCGGTGGTTGGGCTCACTTAAGATACCATTTTCTACACTGTATCTCAACTCTAAAATTGAAGGTTTGATTGAAAATTGAATTATGTTTTAAAATCTAATGAGAATTAATGTCTCACTCGAAGGCACATTCAGTTTAAGCACACCATTGCTTCTGTTGGGCTATGAATACGACACCAAAAACTATCTGTTGGGCGCCGACACCACTGCTAAAGACTCGTCCAAACAGACATACCTAACGCTATTTGTGACAGTCGACCCGTCCCTACAACTGCCCGAACCGCTGGTCATAAAAGTAAGTCAAACATCCATTATGGGAACAAATATAATGATAATTTTCTTACCATTCAAAAAAGTGCGATACAATAGAGAGCGACTCATTGAACATTTACGCCAAGAAGTGGCAAAACAAACTCAAACAGGAGTTCCCCACCAGAAATGTCAAGACACTGGCCGTTACCATGGAGGCCAAGTCGGTGCTCGTGTGCCGATACTTGCATCCACTTAAACCGCCCGAAGACTTTTTGGTCAACTTTAACGTCACGGCAGATATAATGCAACGCTTGGCTCGGTTTGTGTCACTCATACCGGAGCTGCCCGACAGCGTAGCCCTTCCCGGCGTTTGCGACATTTGGTGCACTTGTGACCAGTTCTTAGACATGTTGTTAGGCGGCGAAGAGGAACACGCGGTCCTTCTCTGCAATTACTTCCTATACCTCGAGAAAAGGGCCGCCATTTTGCTGGGCTATGGCATACCGGAGGGCTCCACGGCTTACGTAATTGTCTTTGAGTACGGCAGAGATCCCATTGTCTTCAACGCCTCCACTGGCGAACAGTTTAGTGTCAGAGATAGTTATCTGCCGTTGACTTCAATCGGTTGTGTTATAACACAGGAAAATGTAATGAGAGAAAAGTTTTTAAAGTAATGATTAGTTTATAATAAAATTATTTTTAATTTATTTGTGGATCAGATTTACGCAAATATCTCGAAATCAGATCATCCGAATCGTCTGAATTATGACATCAGTAAGAGCTCCGATTGGCGACCTTTTTTCGGCAAACAGTATCCAATGCCACCGATTGTCAGCATTCAGGTTAGACACCCGGACACACCTGTCTCTTGAAAACACAAAAATATTTATGTATATTAATGGTATACTGATAGCCGGGATCCTTGACATACACGTCCAGCGACTTCGACAACGCGATGAAACTTCAGGAGAAACTGGACAGACATCTGAGGGAGTCGTTCATGCGATGGCGCAAACGGAACCGCACTTTCTTTAACCGACACGTGATTCAGTCCATTAAGAAAATGCTGCCCCGACTGGAGAGCGCCGGCAAAGTGCAGGTCAATGATCTCATACAAGAACTACACGACGTCTTCGTCCTACACGAGGTATATGTCGAGCTGTCTGCCCACTTGATGGCCGATTAAGGGCCGGTAGTTATCGATAGTTAAACTTTTGTTTGTATTGATGGGTGCGACAGATGACTGGTTTCCCGTTGAATATGCCGTACAATGACTTCGCGTCCATCACTGAAGCCGTGTTCGCCACTGGAGTCCATTTGGCTGAGGATAAGAGAGTGGAGTTCGCGCTCACAGTCTATGTCCACCCCTACCCGTCCAGTATATTCTCGGTGTGGGTATACGTGGCCGCACTCACCAGGCATTCATAGGTCTAAAAATTGACTGGACATACATTTTGATATTAATTTTGTGTGAAAACTTATACAACTTTATGACTTATACATTGTGTAAAATAATTAAATAAAAGTTTTTATATTAAAATTATCCATAAAAGTGGGAACTCTATGGTGAGGAACTGACAGTTATTTAAGTGATTATAAGTATTCAACAAAACTTTCAGAAAACTCTGAATATTTCCTGTTTTGGCTAAAAAGCTGTGTACAGTATTTATTTAACTTAATAATAATATTTATTTGTCGCCAAAATAAATATTTGACTAAAAGTTTTGTTTGAAAAACACGAGAGATAATAGAAATACGAAAATAAGTGAATATATTCTCGAAAGTAATAAACAAGAATTGATTTATACTTATTTACCACTAAAAAACCTTTGAAACCTTAAAGGTATAGGTAGTGATAAACAGGTACATTTAGGTGGAAAAATAGTTGTGTTTTTAAATGAACGGAATAATAATTATTGCCAAATAGACAATAATTTATTAAATAATATTTATAACAAAAAATATATCATGATATAACTAATAGTATAAGTATTGAAGTGTTTATTAGAAAAAGTTGCTATCTAGAGCTATTTGGCTGTAAATAAGTTGTAGTAATAATAAAATTGCTATAGTTTCACAATTTCTACTGTTATTTACAACTGTGAGACTGATTGTCGAGAGAAATCCCATTAACTAATGTAGACTTTGACTGCAAGTGTTTGTCGATAATAGCGAAAGTCTCCTCAAAGTCTGCACATTTGGTGGGCTTTACGTCAAAAGTGTTTTTCAATGAGTATTGTCATTGAGAGTGTAAACTGTGTGAAACCCTATACCCAACCCAAACCAGTGATATCTTTTTTGCATAAAAACTTTTTTGTGTTGATAACCATCAGCAGTGGTGACTGGTTTCCAGAGACAGATAAAGACTTTTCTCTATACAAAACTCATTGCTGTACTTCACGTCCAATTAAAAGTTGTTTCCAGAGTTAAACACATTTGTCGTTACTATCGATTTGTTGTGCACTTTATATTTCCCTCATTTTATCCCACAGTATATAAGAGACTGAAAAGTTGTCATTTGTTTTACTGTTATTTGAGAAACCACTCGTTGAATGCCTTAAATCCGATTACTTTTTGTTAATTAATTTAACGTTTTATTAAATGAGAAAAAAGTTATATCAGTTTGAATTATAATTAATAATTAACTATACTAGCAAACATGTCATCCAAACTATTCAAGACATTTGGTGAGTATTTAAATGCTATTTATTTTGTATTATATTGCCATGATCAATTAATGGTACTATGAGTTTACTAGATGTGTTATAATTTTTAATTAGTTTTAATTTACATGAATATCTATGCATATAATTAAATGCAATTAAATATAAATACTGAATATAACTAATGTTTATGAATGCAATGATAAACCCATTCAATGACTCAATCCATAAACGATTACATAATATTTCCTTTTAAACGATTAAAAAAGTTTATATTTTCAGTCAATTACATGTGTTTTTTAAATAAAAGTTTTTTATCAATTGTAATTTCAATGTAATTGTAAACTTCCACTACATTTCAATGCCTTGAAACATGAAAAAGTCTAAAGTGTATAATAAATGTCTAAAAATAGTGTTTGTTTGCAATTTGTTTTATCAGTGCATGACTTTTAAACCATAGGTTTGGCCCCGAAAACCAATATCTAATACCAAAGTCTTTTTAACCAAACCATTAGGAAACTGATAGCCCGGTGGGAAAGGTATAAAGTTTACTGCTTTATAGCCCTTTTGGACTCCGGGACACGGGTTTTATATACATACCGTATAAAGTATCATGTATTTAATGAATAACATTACATTGGCTTCAATATGATACCACACATGTGTTATTCACATGTCTTTCCCAATGATCAACTGATTAGTTAAACTTTGAAACCGAAAAGTTTTGTTTATTCCTGGGTTTTGCAAAAATATAGATAATAATTATCATTAGAAAAGGACCCGAAGACGGACAAAGAGAGTACAGATTAATTACAATTAAACTGTAGTTAAGTGTAGTATTTTAGTATCAGTTTTAACCAGAATTTGCGGTAAATTCTGGTTCTCATTGTTTGCAATACTATCTGATAATCTTATGCATAATATTTGCTTAAGAATTAAACCATTATTGATTCAAACATAGCTATTGTTTTTGTAGTTATTTGCTATTAATATTAAAATTAATGAATCATATGATTCAAATGTTACAAACTTATTTTCTAACCTAAACACCTGTTTTATAAACCAATTTATTATTAATGTGAATTTAATTTAATGCACTTAAATTAGTTTATAAAAGTTATCAATAATTATAAACATGTTTACAATAAATTACAGTAAATTAAATTATTTCGAAATTAGTTATTTAATTAAAAACAAATTAAAAGGCTTGTAAACTTGAGATAATGCATATCCCGGCTAAAATTTCAAACATGTTTATGATTAGCAGTTCCCTACGAGTGATAGTTTTGCAGACAATTTGTTGGGTCCTTAGAAACAGCGATTAAATTGAGAATTATATCGCATTTAAATAAATTTATTTTTTAGTAATCTCTCGAAAAACATGATATTTTTAACACAAAACCTAATTAATTACGAGATATTTCCTGATTTACTGTATAATACTTGTGTGCATAATGTATTTGAAGGACATGCATGTTATCAAGTGTTTTCCAGACCTTGGAGTTTGCTATTTGAAGGACCTTTGAGGGGAAAACATGTGAGAGAATCGCTTATTATTAATATTTTGAAAAACTTTATTCAATAACAACAATCACTATGTTATTCACAAATTGTTTATACACAAGGGTTACACAATTGAGACAGTATTTTTTATATTGTATGTAATTTTATTGTTATTGTATTTTCTCGCTCTTTGTTCTGTCGATTGATTTCCTTTTTTCAATGTATTATAAAAACAATTTTTATCACATAATCTTCGAGTTTATGATAGCGTTTGGGCTGACAGTAGATGATTGTCTCAAAGTCCAGAATATGCCGTTTGAGTGGAGTTTTAGCGATAAGTTTAGTGGTTTTCTGTCGTAAATTCACTACTAGTCGTCAGTTTGGAGACCAAAATGCATTCATTGAACCGATTTACTGATAATCATTGCATACATAAGGCATTTGTATCGTAAAAAGTATTTACAATAATTTTCACAAAATTTTGTGATTAAAAACATATTTATTAATATAAACCTTAAATTAAATATTGCATAACTTGGTAACTTTATAAATTACAAGTTTAAACATTTAAAAAACATTTAAATTAATTACACATAAAATTAAAACAAAAAATTTATTTTTCCAAATCTTAGGCCAACTATGCCTTCAGAGCAATGCCTTACAGCAGAGGAAAGCCGTCAATGCGTTCAACACATTGATCCGCAACTACTCGGCCGCCGCCTACACCACCCGATACGCCGACTACGAGACCCTCGAGGTGTCGGCCCCTTTCGATCACGTACTGCACGTCCAGCTGAACCGACCGGACAAACGAAACTCAATGAACCGCGACTTCTTCCGCGAAGTCTTCTCGTGTTTCAACGAAATCAATGACGACAAGCAATCGCGAGTTGTGGTCATATCGGGCGCCGGCAAGACCTTCTCGGCCGGCCTCGACTTCAACGAATGCAAAAATATAGATAATAATTATCATTAGAAAAGGACCCGAAGACGGACAAAGAGAGTACAGATTAATTACAATTAAACTGTAGTTAAGTGTAGTATTTTAGTATCAGTTTTAACCAGAATTTGCGATAAATTCTGGTTCTCATTGTTTGCAATATTATCTGATAATCTTATGCATAATTATTTGCTTAAGAATTAAACCATTATTGATTCAAACATAGCTATTGTTTTTGTAGTTATTTGCTATTAATATTAAAATGAATGAATCATATGATTCAAATGTTACAAACTTATTTTCTAACCTAAACACCTGTTTTATAAACCAAACAGTACAGTATTATTAATATGAATTTAATTAAATATGCTTTAAGTAGTTTATAAAAGTTATCAATAATTATAAACATGTTTACAATAAATTACAGTAAATTAAAGTATTTCGAAATTAGTTATTTAATTAAAAACAAATTAAAAGGCTTGTAAACTTGAGATAATGCATATCCCGGCTAAAATTTCAAATATGTTTATGATTAGCAGTTCCCTACGAGTGATAGTTTTGCAGACAATTTGTTGGGCCCTTAGAAACAGCGATTAAATTGAGAATTATATCGCATTTAAATAAATTTATTTTTTAGTAATCTCTCGAAAAACATGATATTTTTAACACAAAACCTAATTAATTACGAGATATTTCCTGATTTACTGTATAATACTTGTGTGCATAATGTATTTGAAGGACAGGCATGTTATCAAGTGTTTTCCAGACCTTGGAGTTTGCCATTTGAAGGACCTTTGAGGGGAAAACATGTGAGAGTATCGCTTGTTATTAATATTTGAAAAACTTTATTCAATAACAACAACCACTATGTTATTAACAAATTGTTTATACGTAAGGGTTACACAATTGTGACAATATTTTTTATATTGTATGTAATTTTATTGTATTTTCTCGCTCTTTGTTCTGTCGATTGATTCCCTTTTTTCAATGTATTATAAAAACAATTTTTATCACATAATCTGCGAGTTTATGATAGCGTTTGGGCTGACAGTAGATGATTGTCTCAAAGTCCAGAATATGCCGTTTGAGTGGAGTTTTAGCGATAAGTTTTGTGGTTTTCTGTCGTAAATTCACTACTAGTCGTCAGTTTGGAGACCAAAATGCATTCATTGAACCGATTCACTGATAATCATTGCATACATAAGGCATTTGTATCGTAAAAAGTATTTACAATAATTGTCACAAAATTCTATGATTAAAAAACACATTGATTAATATAAACCTTAAATTAAATATTGCATAACTTTTTAACTTTATAAATTACAAGTTTAAACATTGAAAAAAACATTTAAATTAATTACACATAAAATTAAAACAAAAAATTTATTATTTCAAATCTTAGGCCAACTATGCCTTCAGAGCAATGCCTTACAACAGAGGAAAGCCGTCAATGCGTTCAACACATTGATCCGCAACTACTCGGCCGCCGCTTACACCACCCGATACGCCGAGTACGAGACCCTCCAGGTGTCGGCCCCTTTCGATCACGTACTGCACGTACAGCTGAACCGACCGGACAAACGCAACGCAATGAACCGCGACTTCTTCCGCGAAGTCTTCTCGTGTTTCAACGAAATCAATGACGACAAGCAATCGCGAGTTGTGGTCATATCGGGCGCCGGCAAGACCTTCTCGGCCGGCCTCGACTTCAACGA